>JAPYZE010001898.1:0-19024 GCA_030522805.1 Leptomastidea abnormis
ACACACACACACACACACACACACACACATACAGACTTTTTCTAAAAATGCGTTTTTTGAGTTCAGGAACCTTCAAAACGTTAAGAAAACCAAAAAAAAACCAAATCGAAAATTTTCATCGTTACAAAGCTTTCTCTTTGAAATGCAAAATTATAGAAAGTATTATTAAAAATAAGAACTCTCACAAAAATGATCCATTACTAAAAAAAAAAAATTAAATAAAATTAAATCAATAAAAATTTAATTACATACCTACAAAATACACATCATTTTAATTAGAATATACGAAACACCTTACTGTAAAATTATAATTTAGATAAGCAGATAAAGAAAAAGATCGACTACTCACATCCATATATATTTTTCATACCTCTTTTTCTCTATACCTCTATATACTCCACAATTTTACGACAATTTTCAATTACTATATTTTCCTTCCTCAAACCTTTTTCTTTCTCTCTCTCTCTCTCTCTCTCTCTCTCTTCCTTTTTTTCTCTCAAAGCCATAGTTATTAAACATAACTGTACAACACGTAACAAACGCAAACCCCTTTTTACACCACAAGATATATATC
Source organism: Leptomastidea abnormis (assembly GCA_030522805.1). Taxonomy (NCBI): domain Eukaryota; kingdom Metazoa; phylum Arthropoda; class Insecta; order Hymenoptera; family Encyrtidae; genus Leptomastidea; species Leptomastidea abnormis. The sequence goes on from JAPYZE010001898.1 coordinate 575, forward strand.
TAAGACCCCCAAGATTTCCAAGGTCATAAACTGTCAATTTGGAAAAATGTCCGTTCTCAAAAGAAAAATTACGTTATATTCGTCTAAACCTCAAAGACTCGAAGGCCGCTTCGTCAATTTTAACCATAAATGTATAGTATACATGAAAAGAGAGAGAGAGAGGATGATGAACTTTACGGTAGTCTATTTCACTGTCAGTGTCACGATGCATGTTTTTTTTCTTCCTTCAATATTAAGTATCCTTTTTGAAACAATGTTGTATACTCAATAATTTAAATTGCTTTTCTTTTGCTATTATATGCAATTTTATGATGATGTTTTTGAGATGAATGGGATTCTGATATGTATGCATGTATGTAGATGCTTTTGTTAATATTTAAAATGTTGTAATTGACGAAAGAGATATTAAAAGATGAGTTGCAAATCTGTAATCGATTTGTATCGTTATTTAATGGATGGAGATTATAGTGATGAGTGTTTTATTTTTATGACTTTAAGAATTTATAGTGATACCTAAGTGTATGTAGGCTTTGTTTTTGATGAATGATGTCGATGTACGGGGTATTATTTGATTGATTTAATGTTTATTGATAGATATTGGAATAATTGCAACGATTATGAGGAAGCTTTGTGATCGGAAAAAATATTATAATATGCACCAAGGGATAGAAGTGGATTATTTATTTTAAAAATGGATAACTCCCGTTTGTTTAGTAAAATAAAATAAAATAAAATAAAATAATTATTTCTCTCGCGCAGTAACATAAAAGAGATAATATATTAGAATTTATATAAAAACTTTTTAATAAAATATATTTTTTTTAAAAATGTGACAAATATTTTTATATTCTCATTTTTTTACAATATTAATTAGTAAATTCCAAAGTTAATATTATTGCACACAATTTTTTAACTTTATATTTTAAATAAATTGATTAGTTATTTTTTTGCCGAAAATTGTCCCTGTTTCGAAGTCAATAATATTGTCATTATTTGTTAAGCGAAAAAAAAAATTCTGATTTATAATTTTATTTTAAGATGAAAAATCTTCTTTATATTTCAACAGAAACGTTAAATAATTCTTTTTCTATTTATTGTTAGAAAAAAGGAGGAAAATTTTTTAAAAAATATTTTGCTATATCTATGTACTTTGATTTTGTATTCATATATCGTGTGCATTTGAACATAACTTTTATCAAATTTGGATAAGCTAGTACATGTGCACGCACACATTTGAAACAAAAATAGAATCAAAAAAAGTACGTGGCAGTGCGCATTTTTTTTTTGCTTTCAATAATTTTTGAAACTCTTAGCCGTAAATAATAACCATATGTCTTTAAAAACCATTTTGTTTGTGCTTTTTTTGGTTTTGGTCATTTACTTTTCCGAAGTAAAATCAGGTATAAAATTATATTAAGCTTCTAATTATAAAATATTTTTCAAGCTTTCTACCTTACGCATCAAAAAAATTACTGATTATTATTAAATCTAATTATACTGTTATTAAGCTATTATTATACAAAATTTTTGCAATACTATATTAAATTTATGAAGTCATATAAACTTTGGCTGATATAGCCATTAATAAATAATAAAACATATGTTATTAAGTAAAAGAAAAATGATAATTTTTTATTATATTTTTTTTCATATCTTGATTAGACATAAATCAAAATGACGATAATCGCCAGGTTATTAAAAATGGAGAAGTGGTTCAGGAAGAAGAACAGGCAGGAGATCTTGCTGCGCGGGAAACTGGATTAATCGAAGTACTTGAGGAATCAATAAGAGAAAGTAGAGATTGATACGAGTTGGAGAACAATCGTATCCTGGACATCAAAGTGCGGAAGAACGAGAGGCAGAGAATCAACTTCAACGAGATCTAGATGCAGCTGATTCAACTTATCGTAACGGATCACCATCACCAATGATCGACGCTGCAAATCGACGTACACTTGTTCTACGTTTACTAGCATTAGATGCATATTTGGATCAGAGAGTAGAAAAATATAAATTACTAGAAAAAGAAGCGCAGTTAAGGAAGGTTGATGAATCTGAAAAATATCTAGATAAATTCAGAAAAGAAGAAGATGAAGATCGTGAAATTGAAAAGCTTACAGCAAATGGAAATGTCACACAAGAACTTAAAAATGAGTATGATAAAATTGATAAATTTGAAAATGAGCTACGTGGTTTATTACGAAATATACGAGAACATCATGAAAATCAGCTGCCTTTTAATGAAGATCTTACATATTATGCTGAAACTTTCAATACGAAGATTAAAGATTTTTTTAAAGAAATAACTGCTGTAAAAACTCGACGTGCTCAAAAAAAATTAAGTGGTATGTCTACTTAGTATGTTTGGATACAAAATGGTAAACTACGTTCGATATTAAATAGAATTTTTTAATTTGTAATTTTTGAAACATTGTTAAGTGAATTTTACTGAAGGAGAAACTAAGGTCATTTGGCTGAGTTTTTTTAATAAATTATAATTTGTCCAAATCCATGAGGGTAAACAATACAAAAAAAATATCTACTATTAGTACTACTTTCTACGCATATTGTCAATTTTTACCAGGTCAAAAAAGTTTTTTTTTCATAATTTTAGAATTAATTGCTTAAAAGTATCATTTTTTCGGCTAACTCACTTGAAGACCTTTTCATCGGTGCGAAGTAAAGTTGGCAGAAGGAATTTTATTTGTAAATTATTTCATTGTATCAAATCGATTTAGTAAAAAAATTAAAAGTGAACGATTAATTTGACCCGTAAGCCAAATAGCCCTAGTTTCTCCTATCTTTTGATTTTAGAAAAATTACAGTTTATGTGTGCTTGTAAAAAAAAATTTGTAGAATTAAGAAAAAATATGTTTTTAAAGATATGTACCTAACATTCCTAATAAACATATTCAATTTTACTAAATAAACCACGTTTCATTCATTTATATATTGAAAGATTTTAAAATTTGGATAGATACAGATTTCCCATGCCTCTTATTGTCATAAAAATGTATTCCTATTTGATAAGAATTCTTACACTGTCAAATGTATTTTTACTATACAACTCATAGAAATTTTTTTTTCTTATATTAATATAATTAAAATTCTATTGAAGAAAGTTTTCTATCAAATACTTAACATCGATTTTTCTTCTATTTTCAAGTGTAATTATATAAAAAATACCAAAAATTCAAAATTTAAATATTTTAATCAAACAGAAAGCATATAAATATATAAATTTGTCTCGTGAAAAAAGGAACTCTTTCAATTCACAACAATGAAAAATCAGTGACCGTAAAATAAAAACGAGTGTGTGTCAGAAGTAACAAGTAAATCCCAGACGATTTGCTGGTGTGTATTTGATCAGTTAAAATTAAGCAACCAGTACAACAGTAGCAGTAATAGTAGGGGTTTGATTTCAAGTATATCTCTATATGTATATATGACTGTATTATATGGGATTGAAAGATGACGCGTGCCAGATTCACTCATGCTTGTATAGCTCTTTTAGTTTTCCAATCGTACACGCATTAATGCATTTCAATCGAGTATAGGTACTTGAGTATAAAATGTAGACAGGATCACTATTAACATTTTTTTGTTTTATATTTTTTATTTTTTAAATGTTGAATAAATTAATTCTTTTTTTTTTGAAGTTTAGAATATTTTAAAATTTAGTTCTGTAGAATAATTTTTTAATTTTTTGACTATGAAGTAGTAAGTTCGGTTTAATCCTTGCTTTTTCTTTAAAAGTTGCTTAATTTACAATGAAAAAAAAAGAGTATTAAATATTTTTTTTCAATCAAAAAACTATAGCTTCTTAATAAGAGTTTTTTGACTTTACTAAATTACTCTTGAATTTTTCAGATTTTTTTTTTATTAATACTGACAATAAATAGCATTTATAAAATCCAAAGATGAAAACTATTCCACTTTGTAGAGATAAGGTGCAGAAAAAAAAATAATTTATAGATTGACAAGTTTTCACAAGAACAAGTAAAGAAGAGTCTCATTTTTTATAAATTTGTTTCTAACTTTTTGACACTCAAATGAGTGTATTTTGGACTAGAGCTGCTTGGAAGCTTAGGAAACGATCATCTCTCGGGTATCGAACTCATGACTTGTAGATTTCGAGATTCCAATTAACCGTCTAAGCTATTTCCAACTCCTAAAGTTTGATTTACTTTTTTTTATAGTAATCTTTAAAATATTATTTATTATTATGGTTATAATTATTTTAATAGTTGGCTTCTTGTGTAAATTAATAACAAAACTATTAAAAAATTTCAGCAAAATAATGTAATAAATAAATAAATTACAACTGTAATCTAAACATCTTAAATAAGTTTTTTAAAGATCACCAAAAAATGTTTTTTCATTTTTAAGAGTTTCAAAGATACCAAAACATCAAGCAGTTAGAAAAATTTATAAACATACAAAGTTATTGATATTATAATTATAAAAATCAATTTACATTTTTATTGAAAAGAATCTTAATCACCTATCAATGATGATAAGTAAGTATGTTTTTCAGTAATCTGTTGCTGGGACTTCATATGGCTTGATTGATAGAACATTTGATTTATAAATCTAAATGTCGTGGGTTCAATTCCTGATGTCGGACCTGCTAAGTCATTTGTACGATCCTTAGCCAAAATACACTCAATGTAAAGTGTCAAAACGGCTTTAATACTATAAATTCTTCTCGAATCGTGTCAATGATGGTTTCTCTAATAAAATTTTTTGCAAATTTTAGCAAAAATTCATAGAATAAATATTGCGAGTTCGTATCTACATCTTGTAAACCTCGATTATAATATAAAAACAAATGTTTAATTTGTTGAATTGTAATTGTAGACCTGTAGTTGACAGATTACACTTGAGATTTACTGTCACAAATGTTTTATAATCTTGTGATATCCCTAGAGATGCTCAAATTTTTTTCTTCTTACGCTTTTGGGTTTTATTCACGGTTATGAACTTGTGATTGATGAATAGCATTTCACAATTTTATTTAATTTAGCTATTTCTATGCTATGATTTTTTTAACAAGCATTGAGTGTTTAAAAGTAGAAAACGTTATTCTTTAATATTTTTAATTAAAATAATACAAAGAACTAAATTAGATATTAAAACTGCTTCTGTATAATTAGTTTTTGACCATTTAAAAAAAAATTAAAAGAGATACTAAAATTTATAATAAAGATAACATTTTTTTGTAGTTTTTTTTAAGTGTTATTAATTAATTATCAGTTCTTTTCATTATTAGAGTATCTAAATTAGTAGCTTAAGAATCTTTAACGTCTTTATTGTAAAAAAAAAAAAAATTAGTGATTGAGCTACTTGTCGGAAATCGACTATTAAATAAAAAAAAATCCTTTTCTTCTCAAGCACAACAAAGAAAAGAAAAGCTAATCGTTAGTAGACACACAAACTCGATTATAACTTTCTCGTAGCGATTAGATTCTCATCTAACAATAGACGATGTATCAACGAGCATGAATCGGTGTGGTCCTTAACTGACCATAACGTATACAATATAAAAGGTCTTCATCGAACTTTACACTTTTTTTTAAATCTTTTTACAGATTTTTATAAAAAAAAGCGTGTAAACGTGTCAATATGTATAAATTCAAGGATTTTGCTTTGTAATGCACAGATATTGTAATCGATTTAAATCTATTCAAATACATATTAACAATTGATTGATTAATAATTTATTAATTTAAATATTAAATCATTTAAGCGAGCCTAACTACTTTTTTAAGGTTTCTAACTAGATCTCGGAAATCCTGAACGACAAAAATTAACAAATTATAACAATAATAACTAACCAACAATGTTATATAGTTCAATAATTTAATTATAATTAAGACTACTCATTCAAGTCTATTTTATTTTAAATAACAAAAATTTATACCAATAATCAAACAAACTTTTAAAATCGATTTATTTTGCATACATAAATTTATTAAAAATAATATAATTAATATAATAATTATATAGTATTATAATAATTATATATTCATATCAGAATTTTACCGAACACGTGATCGATGTTTGACTATAATTTTTAAACCATTTGCACTTCGTAATTATGTGAAAAAGATTATCGATAATTCGTAAAAGTATGAATACGTATTCTTTTTTATTAGCTTTAATTAAAATTTAATTATAAAAATTGTCTACAAATGGTACATTCTTTTGAGTTTTAATAGGTATGATTGTATTATTGAAAAAAATACTTAAAATTTTTTTAAATTTTTATATACCTATCTAAATTCAATATTTACAATTGTAATTAATATGGTTTCTACAGGTAAAAGAACAAAAGAGAGTATATTTAGTCTGATAAATCTTGAAATTATAAATTTTATTGAAATATTGTTTTAATTGTCATATTAACATCAGAAGAATAAAAATTAATTGTTACTGGATATGTTTGCAATAAAAAAAGAGATAAATTTTAAAATACTTTGTTTTTTTATTACTTGAATGTGTTATTCTTATTTTACAAATTTTGTCTTAGTAAATAATAAATCAATGGAAATAACCATTTTTATCAGTGATCTTTTTAATTACTTTCTTTCAAATGCTGACAAGAGACATTCTCCTAGTTCACAATTGATCTTTCCTAAAAATAAAAATAAATATTAATATTTAAAAACAGATTAACTAAACCATTAATTTTTTATTTACCTTTTTTACAAGATTTGTAAGTTGCGATAAAATTTGCAGAGTATTTCTTGTATATTATTGATTCGTTAATAGTTCCATCTGACAACATCTAAAATAATAATGTAAAATAGCAATGTAAATAATTAGGGAAATTTAATTAAAAAGATTTTTACAAAAATTATAATTGTACATATACTTACAACTCCATCTCTTTTGTATAAACAGGCGGATACACAGCCTAATTCAATATTCGAAAGTTTTTCTAAATTGTCCAATCTGACATCTGTAAGCAATAAAAAAGTAATATAATTTTTATACCTTTAATATATTAATTATAATATAAAATTACCTCTTTGAACTCCATAATTAATGAGGCAGTTTTTTATTGCTGCCAATTCGGCTTTCTCCTGAATTATTGGCTCCTATTTTTAAAATTTTTGCAACATTTAGTTAAATATTTTTTAAGTAACTCTATTTTATATTATTCAATGATCAAATTTTACTTCAAATTGTAAATAATTTTTACAAACTTATTTAATAAACAGTATCAAACGATATGATGACATTTAAAAAAATGCTTGATTACAAAATAAAAAATTATACTTTACCCCAAAAACTTGGGTAAGACAAATAGCAAAAATGATGATGACCAATTTCATTGTAATAATATACTCGACGAAGTTTCAAAGAAGCATTTGACAAAAAAGTATTGAAATTTATACCGAAAAAAGATCAAAGTTATCAAATAAAAAATCTGTTCATTTTGCTTATCTTAATAGATTCAAAACTTTTTTTATGTTATTGTAAAGATAAAGAATAGCGTTCAGTATCAAACGGTACAATTATTTCATAAGTGTAATTTTTTAAATTATTACAAAATTATATATTTTTTACATAATATATTTTTGTCATCGTTTTAATAGATATTTTTAAATAAAATATTTAAGAAACACTTGATCTTTTTGTTGTTTTTAATTTTGTAGATAATAGTTGACTAGTCATTGAGCTTATTGTAATTTTATTACATATTACATCCGATAAATTAAGAGTAATATATTTTTTATTATTATACATAATTTTAAATAATTAATTTATTCATAAGTATTTTGGTTACAAGAAAAAAGAAAGTAATTGTTGTTACACTATTTTCTTTATTAATTTTATATGTTACAAATTTTGGTACGATGCAAATAGTATAAGTACTTGTTTTTCACTTATAATTTATTTGACTACTTTCTTTCAAAAGCCGATAAGAGGCACTCCGCTAGCTCACAATGCTTTTTTCCTAAAAATAAAAAAATATTTTTAAATTTTTACAAAAGTCAGCTAAGAATTTTATTGCTTACCTTCTTTACAAGAATTATAAGTCGCGACAAAATTTACAGAGTATCTACTTTTAGCTACTGACTCGCTTACGGTTCCATCTGATAACATCTAAAAAAAATAATATAAAATAGCGATGTAAATAATCAAGAAAATCTAATTTAAAAAATATTTATAAAAATTATAATTATATATAAACTTACGACTCCGTCTTTTTTGTATAAACAAGCCGATACACAACCTAATTCATGATTTGAAAGATTATGCATATCATCGAACGTAAAATCTGCAAGCAATAATAAATTTATAAAACTTAAATTTAATTTATTTTATTAAATAAAAAAATCTAAATTTACCGTTATTAATTCCATAATTCGAAAGACAGCTTTTAATTTCTATCAACTCTTTTTTTTCCGTGTCAACTACTGAATCCTATTTGATAGATTTTAAAAAATCATTAATTATTACGACGTCAAATGAATAACATATTATATTTATTTTAAAGATATTTTATAATATTTCAGTAATAATTTTAATTTTATTGTTAATTTAGTGCAATTTATTTTTAAAGTTTATGTTTAAGATTATATTATTATCAAATGATTCTTTTGTAATTATTTAGCGTACTCTCAAGTATATTAATTTGATTATTTCTATAGTGGCTTTCAAATATGTAACGTCGTATATTGAATCAATAATTAAATTTAGAACGCAAGAATAAACTAGCATAAAAATATCAATTATATAATTAATTTTGTTCAAAAACATGTTTAATGAATACCAAAATTTAACATTCGAATATGTTACTCCATTTAGAAATTCTTAAAAAAAAGTAATATATCTTACCCCAAAAGCTTGGATGAAACAGACAGCGAGGACGACAATGGTAGATTTCATGATGAAGCAGTAGCTGATCAGTTTTGAATCATTAGATTTTATACCACAAAAATGATACACGTTGTCAAAAAAAAAAAAAAAAACCAATAAATCGTTTATTTTACTCTTATCTTAATGTGCAATACATAAAGATAAAAATTATGTTCTAATTATTTTTATAATAATACAACTTTTATATCATTTATTGTACTAATTATAAAAGAAGAGTTGTGGAGCAAAAATTTAAAAATATATTTTTTTACATACTTATATATATATATATACACATAAATACAATATTAGTTGCTTACTTGTAAATTAGAAAAAATAAAAAATTTCCGTAACAACTATTTGTATTAATTTGGTAATAAAATAATATACTTAAAATATAAGGTAAAGATTTACTACATATTTGTAAGATTACATGTTTGATTAATGTTTTTAATTTTATAAAAAGATGTTTTTTCATTTTTGAATATGGTTTATATCTTAATTTTATAACTAATAAATACAGAGTACTTACATCTAAAGTCAACATTTTTAAAATATTTTTATAATTAAATTTTAAACAAATTATTAAAATTTTTTCAAAAAATGTATAATGTAAGAAAAGTTTAAAATTAACTCAAAACAAAAATATACAGCAGTATTTTTACAAGGGATGTATAAAACAAAATTAAATTTTTTTTTTTAATTTTGAATAAATGTAAACAATTTTATCAAGAGTTACGATTGTGTCTTATAACAAGTTAAATAGAGTGCTATATTGTAAATTAAGTATTGGAAATTTTTCAATCTGTTTTTTTATGTAAATTAATAAATTATAAAAGATCATAAATATCTAGAGCTGACTCATGTAACAGTGATAAGCGTAATTAAGTTAATAAATCAAATATAAAAAAGAATATTTATGGAACACATAATTTGCATTAAATCAAAAGTTTAAACAAATTATTTATTTTTAATTAATTTATTTATTTTATTAAACAATATAGTTTTTAGAATTGCATTGTGAAGCAGAGATCATGAGCTATAGAATGACTTAGACGATAGAGTGTTGCTTTTGTAATCTACATGTTGTGGGTTCGATTCTCGGCACTCGCTTGTTCGTAAAATGCATTTTAAGAGTTTTAACCGAAATACGTTTCAATGAAGTGTCAAAAAGGCTATATTATCATGTTATACCTGGTTTCTTCCATTCGACTTTTCGTTTTTTTATTAACCACGATACAATATGAAGTTTATTGGAAAATTTAATTATTAGTATTGTTTGCAATAAAATTATTATTTTATTTTACATTTAAAAGTTTCTTGAATTTTAGCTAACTATTAAGTACGTTAAATATGTTTACTTATAAAAGGATTATAAAATCATTTTATACAAAATATTTTAAAAATTCTAAAATTTCTTACACAAAATTATGCAATTCAGTTATTACATAAAAAAGAAATAAAGAAATAAACTAATCATAAATGACAAATATGTCTTTAGAAGCTCAAAGAAAGAGAGCGGCATATTATGAGAGAATATATAAAAAGATGAAACATCGCAAAAGAAAAGGAATGTCGTGTCTTTACATATATATATATGTATATATGTTTGTGTGTTTGTTGTCGCGCCGCTATACACGCTTTTGCCGCAACCAACAATGGACCAGTCATGTTCCGCATAATCTTTAACACACGAAAGCCTCAAGCTTCTTTTTTTTTTCTTCTACCTGACCTCGCTCCGATTATAGGGAAGCATCCGACACCGATTTCTTCTTCCTTTTTTTCTTTTCCCCCTTTTTTTTCTTCTTTTCTTTCTATACTTTAGCTCGAAATTTATGACAACGAACTCTAAGGATTTTTGTATTATAGGTATAAGGACTGAATTTTTTTTTAAAGATGAAATTCAAAGGCAAATTTGTATGAATGACTTATTTTGAAGAATGAAACGATTTTTTAATTTTTTTATTTGTATATAAAAATAGTAATTGGTTAGTTTGATGATCGATCGCAGATAATAAAATCGGTTATTAATATGAATATGTGATGCTTTTAGGAGAAAGGATATAAAAATTGTTGGGGTATAAGAAAATATGTTTTGACTATGTTTAGTCATTAATTAGAAATTGATCAACAATAAACGAGAAGCTATGTTAGGTAAAATGTAATTTTGATTTTTTTTATACTCATTTGTATTATCTTTAGAAATTTAGGAGCTTCTTGGAAATTTGGCTATTTTTAAATTTTATAATATATTTTAGTAGTTCATTCATTATAATTTTAGGTTTCCAAAATTTTTGTATTTTACAAAAATAATGCTAAGCGTGAAATTAAAAAAAAAAAAATTACAATAATTAAGAAACTATAACAATAAATATTTCAATAAATAACAAAATTAAAAAAAAATTAAATCAAAATTAATACACAATTACACACGGATTATATATAACCCAATATATCGATATATCCTTTACGCAATAGTAACTATAACCGACCTTGAAACGTACTAAAATCCCCTTGCACTTCCTAAAAGACATTCATTCATTCGCTCTCTTTTTTTTTTATAAGTATATAGTATATACAAGAGCACGTGCCCACTCTCACCAAGTTCCTTCCCCCCCTATATATATTTGCGGCTTCGGAAGCTCAGAGAAAGAACACACATAAGCTTCCGGCATATAGCAAACTTAAAGAATCACCCACACGTCTATAAGAAACCAAATAAGGACCACCCCGATGCAAAAGAGTGTGAGTTGGGCCGACAGTGATACTTTTTACCTTACACCCTCACCTATATATTACCTACTCTCTCTCTCTCTTTCTTTTTTTCCTTCCGTTTTCTTTCTTGTGTATATTTTAAGTGATCCTTATACCACTTTTATATACACTATATTTTCTATTGTACTATTACGTTTTTCCTCATATACATATACATGACTTTATATATAGGTATAAGATCACGGCGTGCGCGTGTTGTATAAATTATAATAAATTTATATATAGGTATACCTGACTTTTCTGTAACGATTAAAGCGATCATCCTCTTCTTGTCGGCTTAATAAAATTTTTTCTTTTTTTTTTAATAAATGCCGACGAGATCGGATTTACTCTACACATTTTTTTTCCTTTGTAGATTTATACACAAGCGTTTGTTTAGTTAGCTTCTTTAAAAATTTTTTGAATATGATCATTTACTATATTTTATCTTCTATACATATATATCTATTGAAATGTAGAACACTTTATTGCGAGGATACGAGGATTTTATATGTGATACGTGACAATTTACATTTTTTTTCATCTCATTTATCTGCCTATCTTTCTTTTTTTTATTTTATTTTATTTCGTTTGTATGCATAATCATGTGTGGTTGATCGTGGTGGTGTTGTGTTATACGAATTATTAATGATTTTTTATCGTAGGGATTATTTTATATGACCTATTCTCGCAGCCATAAAAAAAAAAATAAAATTTAGATTTGATACCTAGAATTTACTTTTTTTTTTATATCTCTTTAATAAGTATATAATAGTTTATTATTGCTTTTATTTTGTAATTTATATTACTCTATGTACATAATTGATGTAGTAATACAGTTATAAAGAACTAAAAATTGGACAATTTCATTTTACAATTAACATAAGCAATTATGTTTGACTGTTCAATAAACTCCCATTTGTATTCTAATAAAAAAGAAAAAAAAGCTGCTAATTCCAATGATAAAGATCGCATTCTTAAAAAAATTCCGATCGGCAGGCGCAAAGAAAAAAAAATGTCCTTTATATACTCCTAAGTCGTTTTTTATCAAAATCTCGAAATCTCTATATCGTTTCCTAAACTCAGGCTTCTTTATTTTTTTTGTTTTGTTTTAGCTTTTATATTTATCGTATAACACTTGCCATTAATTACCAATGGATTGTTTGGTACAGGTGCGCATTTTATTGGCAATCGACAAATTCGAATAGTTTATTTGTATTTTTTATTTTTACATTGGGATGTAGTGTGATATCGATGCCGGCTTTGAGATTATGTCTTATTTTTTACGGGCTGCTGGGTATCAGGCTAAAATTGAAATTAAATACTAAACTTGTAGCAAAAATCAAGTATTCTTTAAATTTTTAAGAATTTTAAGATTCTATGATAAGTATTGAATTTTTGTTAGTGACTTAAGGACTAACAATAAGATTTTTCTTGATTATTTACATATTAATGCTTCCACTAAAGATTTAAAGGGGAATAATTCATTTTAAATGTGATTTATAAACGCTATTACTTTCCGATCATACAATAAGCGTATACAATAAGCGTCTATACTTACACGAACGTACGACGCTTGCTTGTTTAAACTAGAATATTTGTACTCTAACTTTTCTCTAAAACCTTTCAGTCTAAGCGCCGACAATACATTTCCTGGACATTTTTCTCCTCACGAGAATCAAAGTTTTTTTCTATATATTTTGACCTGCTAAATCCGAATTTCGAGGGTTCCCGGCTCAAAAAGTGGTAAAAAAAAAATTATTAACAAATTATTATAAACAAATTAATTAAATTATTATCTGTTTAAAAAATTTTTCTCATATATTTTGGCCTATATACTAAGCAAAAAAGGTCTCTTGTAATTTTTAGTAAAACTAGTACTTTTTGAAAAAAAAGTCGTTTTTACGGATATTAATATATTTTAATGTATAAAGGAAATTCACTTATTACCTATATTGAAATTAAAGCATTAATAATGACAATCAAACCATATTTTATTTATTTATTTTTCATTTTCTAACAAGGATTTTACTTTTTGTAATTTTTGAAATTTCCAGCCGCTTTTACAATTGAAACACTAGCGCTCTTAATTCTTCTAGTGACGAAAAAAGAAAATACTAGTTTCAGTCGTTCGTCGTTCTCCGCCAGAGCCAGTCCAGTGGTGAGTTAGCAATCTAGGTTAGTTCTTAAAGTTCAAGATCGATGTAGATATATACGCAATAACACAAGATTTATAAAGAAAAAAAATTTATGTGTTGTTATTTTTCTGTGATAGTAAACAAATAATAAAACGTCAAAATGAATATGAAAGAAAAGGAAAAATACATCGAGGAGTTTAATTTTCCATTTTGTGATGAATCTGCCAAATATGAAAAAGTTGCCAAGATTGGACAAGGAACTTTTGGGTTAGTTTTTATTATGATTCATTTTATTGCTATTAATTTGTTTAATATTAATTTATCTTTTGATAATTGTTATTTGTAATTTAGGGAAGTGTTTAAAGCACGTGAGAAAGCTAATCCTAAGAGGCTTGTGGCTATGAAAAAAGTTTTAATGGAGAATGAAAAAGAAGGGGTTAGTTGCATTTTTTTAATTGTTATTTTTTGTTATTAAAGATGATTATAATATCTTATTTATTTTTTAGTTTCCAATTACAGCATTACGTGAAATAAAAATATTGCAACTTCTTAAAAATGAAAATATTGTTCATTTGATAGAAATTTGTAGGACCAAAGGTAAATTCGTTTATCTTGTTATTTTTATCTTAGTTTTACGCCTTATTAACTTTATTGATTTTCAACTTCTAGCTACTCCAGCAAATAAGCATCGCTCAACATTTTATCTTATATTTGATTTTTGTGAACATGATCTTGCTGGTCTGTTATCTAATGTAAATGTAAAATTTAGCTTGGGCGAGATTAAAAAGGTTATGCAGCAATTACTGAATGGTCTTTACTACATTCACAGTAATAAGGTTTGTATTATATGTACTATTTATTAATATAATAGTTTATTTATTAGTATTTAAACTATTGCTAAAATTTATTTAAAATTTAATAATCTATATTTTGTCTTTAAGATATTGCATCGTGACATGAAAGCAGCTAATGTTTTGATAACAAAAAATGGTGTTCTTAAACTGGCTGATTTTGGTTTGGCCAGGGCTTTTAGCATAAGTAAAAATGGTCAAGCAAATCGTTACACTAACAGAGTAGTGACGTTATGGTATAGACCTCCAGAATTACTTTTAGGTGACAGAAATTATGGACCTCCAGTTGATTTATGGGGTGCTGGCTGTATTATGGCTGAAATGTGGACTAGGTGAGTAAAATATAATTAAATTTGTTATATTAATAATATAATCTGCATACAATAATTAATTTGATTTTTATAATTAATATTTGTTCTAATAATAGGTCACCTATAATGCAAGGAAATACAGAGCAACAGCAGTTAACATTAATATCACAACTGTGCGGTTCTATAACAGCAGAAGTTTGGCCTGGAGTAGAAAGTTTAGAACTGTATAATAAAATGGAACTTATCCAAGGGCAAAAACGAAAGGTAACAATAATTTTTAATTATTACACATATAATGTATAAAATTTATATACAATATTTACAAGAAAACTTTACAAACAATATTTAATTTGTTTCATTTTTTAGGTTAAAGACAGATTGAAGCCTTATGTTAAAGATGCATTTGGAGTGGATTTACTCGATAAATTGTTAATCCTTGATCCAAGTAAAAGGTTTGATTCTGATTCAGCATTGAATCATGATTTTTTTTGGACTGATCCAATGCCTTGTGATTTGGGAAAAATGTTGGCACAGCATACTCAAAGTATGTTTGAATACTTAGCTCCACCAAGAAGACCAGGACATATGCGACATCCTCATCATCCTGTACCAGGAGGTCAAGCAAAACCAAGCTCTACTGTTGCTGATACAAGTTATCAAGATCGTGTTTTTTAGTGTATTGTCTATTTGCAATAAGACAATGACGGACTGTTAAAAAAAATGTTTTATCTTCAAAAACTATTAAAGTATTATTCTGTATGCATACAGAAATCAAAATACTTTGTTTTTTACTCATATAATTGTATAAATTAAGTTTTAAGTTTATTCATTGTTTCACTGGTATGTACATTTTAAGATTAAGTGTAATTTTTATATTTTTACTCATCTTTTGTGTTCTTAAGCCACAATTATAATTTATCAGTTTTATAGTTAATATTTGACTGCACACTAGTTCAATTTAGAAAAATATTTATAAAAATGATAATATATTTTTTTGAAAAATCATTTTATTGTTTTATTATTTTCAAAATTTCTTTCCAAAAACTTATTAGAAAAATATTTAAAATAATTTATTTTTATTCTTAAAAGTTGAGTCATTTTATAAAATATTTCCAACATTTTTTTTCAAAGCTTCCTCAAAGTAAGTATATATTTACAAATGTAACAAACGTATTTTTTGGCTTTCTTTTTTATTATTCTTTTCTTTTTTTTTTTTTGCTTTCTCAAAGAGAAAGCTTTGTAACGGTGAAAAATTTCGAATCGGTTTTTTTTGGAACACGATAACTTTAGGAGGAATAAATATATCAACTTGAAATTTTGCACATATATTAGTTATATGTTAATTAAGTACTGATTAAATTTTGACAATGATATGATCTTATTAAGGGCGTTTTTTCATGAAAAAAGTATGTTTTTTAAGGCAAGATCTAATTTTCTAATATTAAGATTAATTGTACATGTTAAAAATTTATACTATGTTTTTTAGATAGTTTTTATATAATTTATACTTAAATATTCATTTCATTTATTAAGGTTGTAAAAGACCCTTATTTAAGTGCTTTTTAAAAAAATTTCTATTTTTTTCTATATATTTCCATATAATTCTTTTAAGAGATCAAAACAATCACTTCCCATCATATCCCTAACTCGTACTAATAAAAATCAGTCCAAGTTTTCTATGTAATATCCAGGTCTCCTATTATTTAGAAACCAGAAGTACAACTCATGTACATTACAAGCTTCGAAAAGCTATAATTCCATTTTTAAATAGTCTAGCGCTTTTCTTCGCATAAATACTCGCCATATAGCTATGTAGTGCTAATAACTTTTAATGTCATTGAACGATTATATTTTTATTTATTTATTTAACCAGAGAAAAGATTATCAATTAAAAAATAAAGATTTTTTGCGTTGACCATTTTTTTAATATAGATGAAAAAGTTTACCATTATTTGATATTTTAAAAAGTGCAGCCCTTCTAAACATTTCTAAAATCGAATTTTACGCATTTTTAGCAAAAAATGCTTATGTAAAATCGAGCTTTACGTGCGTCGTATCAAAAAATATTGTTCGATACTCGCACGATAAATAGATTGCCGACTCATATGAACATTTTACCCCCGCTTAGCACTTGTATTAAAAACTATTATTTTTTGTTGATTTTTCGTTTTTCGTTCAAACATTAAATTAAACATAAGTTAAATTATTTTAAATTTTATTCAGCTATTAAATTTATTGCAAAAGAGTTGGCTGGAGCAAACAAATTCAATAAAAGAAAACAATATATTTTGTATTGCAAGCAAGTTATCATGCAATATTAATGCATTAAGTCAAGTTTAAAGGAATAGCCATATCTAAAGTAATGCGTATACAAAAAAAAGCAAATAATTCACATTATTAGTCAAATGTATTCTGATATAAAATAATGTTAAATTCCGAAACTTTGATGATGGATATCTCAAAAACAAAAAAACGTCACACCTTAGGACTTGAGATTCTTTCATCTTATACCAAAAGGATTCGTGGATACTGGGTAAAGAGAAAGAAAAAAAATACATTTCTTGTTATTACTAATAAATTATTTTATTTTGAACCAATTACAAATAATAACACATTCATAGAATTTTTATTTATAATATAATATGATACATTTTAAAATTTGAAAAAGCAACTGTATGTGTTAATTATGAGATAATAAACCAATTTTTTTATTAAAGTTTTTTTTTTAAGGGAATTAATCCACTCCGCATATCCATCATATATTATTGAATAAAATATTATAATTATTATTACTAGGGTGTTCCGGCCTTCCCTCTCGTTTCACTCGCCAGCCTCCAGTTTTGTAACTCAAGTTATTATATATTTTTTTAAGATTTTATCATTTATATTACAAGGCAATAATTAATTTCATAAATTTTTTAAATTATTTTTTTTCTTATTAATAAAGTATGATTTAAAAAAATTAATAGTTGCAAATATCATACATGTAATGACAAATTCAAAACAAATTATATTTTATTTTAATGTAGTGTAATGTTTGTTACACAAAATAAATTTTAAAAAATTAAAAATAAAACGAAATATTATACAATACTTGAACTATTTCAAAATAATTTTAATTAAAGAAAAAAAGTTGCTTTTACTTCCAAATTATCAGAATCTTTACGAAAATTCCCGCGTTAAATATCAAAGCACCAATAAAGATAGAGATTGCTTCCGCAGCACTGCAGATCAACTCTTACTGGCCAATCAAAAACGACAATTATATGCTAACACCAGCTGTAGGGCCCTTTCCACATAGCATTTCGTGCTGTACTGTTCTATATGTTTTTGGTATAGTACCTGTATAAGAACTCTATACATGTACTATACCAAAAATGTGTGGAACAGCACAGCACAGAATTCTATATGTGGAAAGGCCCCGCAGAGGTGGTATTCCCTATCTTTGCCAAGTTCTAAAACTAAGTAGCGGCGGCGCTACGGCCGCCGCTACTTAGTTTTTTCCAATTCCTTGTTCCATGCGAA
>JAPYZE010001899.1:0-19015 GCA_030522805.1 Leptomastidea abnormis
TAACAGCAAGGATTTGTCATATTTATCGTAAGACTTTTTTACGGAGCGTATTCTTCGTAAGACAATCCTACTTTATCATAGTTTTCGTACGAGGCGTCGTATACTACTACTTAGTTTCTCTCGTAGAATTGAAGGTAGGGATGCAGGACGTCTTCGTTCAAACGCGTACACGATAACTAAATGATGGTGATGGTGATGGTGGTAGGAAAAAAAAAATTGTGCAGAGGGGAAAAAAAGGAGTCTCTTTGAAAGTTTAGCCCTTAATTGCCTACCTCCTTGTACACATATATAAATATACATAGGTCATCCTGAGAAAGTCGCGGGTGTAGTATAGAGGAGTCACATCTGACGCACGTTAAACTTAAAAAAAAAGAAAATGTTTATGCATCGACTCTCGTTTTACGGTGTATATACGAAGTAATTAAAAATTTTCTAAACTATCATCGGAAGGGAGTGTAAGGTATAGAGGGAGTTCTGGTCCAGAATGTTCTCTAACGTAGTAGTAGTAGTAGTAGTAGTAGACGTGGCGCGAAATTGATGCCAGATGGTGGGAGGTTATGAGGGAACATGTAGTTTCCTGGGGGGGGCTCCTTCTCTTTCTCACTCTCTCTCTTACTCCTTGAGGCGTAGTTCCTCCTTCTATACTTCTGGGTATAGCCAAGTGGCGTCGTTAGTCGAGCATGCTCCTTCTGCTGCTGCTACTGCTTGTGCCTCTACCGCCACCATCACCACCACCACCGTCAGCTTCCCTAAAATTAATTACGCCTCGAAACTGTCTTAATTAAAAATGTGTCCGACGTTCGTTCGGCCAACCCCCCCCCCCTCCCAGTTCTCGCATCGTCTCTATAGTATATATCCTTGTCGCTCAGCTTCTGAGATGCGCCATCATTGCTATACTCTTTTAACTTCTCTTTACTTTAATTTTATATTGTACTTCTTTTTTAATTTTTTTTTATAGCCCAACGCACTGACTGATATTTTTATGTTTGACGTAGCACAAAATACTCCATAAAAAAAAAAATAATAATTAATTTTAAGCTTGACCTAATACATTATTCGCTTAATTACTTCCTTTTTCCAAGTAATATAAATCTGCGCACAAATTATATCATAATTTATTATCCAATTGCATTATGCGTAATATTTTTACGCAAAATTAAAATCACGACTTAAGAGAAATACACACATAGTAATAATATCCTATAATATAAACGACAACAACAACAACAACAACCTTATAATACTAATGTCACACACCATCATCAAGCTTTTATCCTCACGGGTACCATCTCATCCGTAACAACATATCCCACCTTTACCATCCCTTCACCCAAAATTTCGCCCTCTACTATATATAGTATAATATAACCTTGCGTCAAGGTACTTTTTAGTCAACTGCATTATTAAAGCTCACTCGCTCCCCCCTCCCCCCTCCCCCTTCCTCTCAATGCATTGACTATGCGCGCACAAAGCAAGAACAGCTCCTGTTTCCATACGCTATCTGGTACCCCAAAGTATAAATATAATAATACAGCGTGAAACGCATAGAGTAAGTTGGAGGGGGAGGGGGGGTGTTATACATACATATATATAGCTTTGCGACACCCTTATTACCTACAGCCACCACTGCTGCTATATATACAACCGAGCGTGCCTCACGTATATTATGTCATTATGTAATCTTGACGAGCATGCAAGGTTCGGTCGTCGACGTCGTGTAGTCTTGCCTTTGCTTGTGTACTGTGGCCCCAACTTCCTCTCTCTCTCTCTCTCTCTCGCTCTCTCTCTCTCTCTTCTTGTGACTTTTCCTACATCGAGCTTTGATGAAAGGTAGAACGTTGGAACTGTAGTCTCTCTCTCTGGCTGTGTAACTTATTGTTGTTATTTCTTGTCGCTGACTTGCTACTGGCTGAGACTTAATTTTCTTTGAGATTTTAGGGTAGGATGGGGCTACATAGGTATATTTTTCTTTTACGTCTTTTTTTTTCTTTCTCTATGTGTTATTTGCACTGTTATTTGAGCTTTAACGTTGATTGTTATCGATTGAGATTTTAGATGACGCGAGAAAAAAAAAATTATGAGTATTGGTAAGGTAACGTTTTTTTTTTTTTCCTGAGCCATTAGTGAAGTTGTATATAGCTATGTTCACGATTGTTATCTTGAACTAATATTAAATTTTTTTTTTTTTTCCTACTTAATTTATGCTGGTCTACTTACTTTGAGATTTACGTTTGAATAACTAATCACTCGTGACAATGTATATTGAGATTTAATATTAATATTTTATGAGACTGAAAAATAAATTAGTTTTCAACTGCGGTACCGTGTGTTCGTATCATAAATACTTCAGGATATATTTCTTTTATAATTTGTAAATTAAAAAAAAAAAAATTGAATTTTAACTGGAAAAAATGTACATTTTAATTATAT
Source organism: Leptomastidea abnormis (assembly GCA_030522805.1). Taxonomy (NCBI): domain Eukaryota; kingdom Metazoa; phylum Arthropoda; class Insecta; order Hymenoptera; family Encyrtidae; genus Leptomastidea; species Leptomastidea abnormis. Next base: position 2,431 of record JAPYZE010001899.1, read on the forward strand.
TTTTTTATTTCTTTTCATTGAAAAGCCAAACATCATTTTTATAAGTCTAATCAACTGAAAATTTTGCCATGTTACACGATTCGCATGTTATAACAGTACAGTAGTAGTAGCATCAGCAACAACAACAACACGTTATTTGCTTCAACAATGGAATTTTGTGCGCTTGGACCAACACAAAAAAAAATGTATACATATACGCATATAAATGGATGTATAATATTATTGATTTCGGTTCGATGAAACGAGTATGCGCGTACGACTCGTTGCAAAACAAGTGCCATTGTTTTTCAAAAGTTCAGGTAGATATAATAAAATTCGAGACTTCGCGCTTGCGTCGATTCGAGTTTTGCGTTTCAATAATTTCTCTCTTTCGACATATCGCTCGATTAGGAAAATTCGATATTCCTGTGTGATATGAATCAGTCGTATACTTTTAATCGTTTCGTTTACCGAGCAACAATTTTTTTTTTATTCGATATTCTTTTGACTGTCCATTTTATTGTTTCTTTTTTTTTTAAAGTACCAGCTACTCTGGTTACGTTTGCAGTCAGTATATCTACACACGCAGGCAAAATAAAAGATTAGCATCACTTGTAAAAATTCAGTCGTACTAAAATTCTCTTTTCCTTACTGCTTATTCCTACTCTTATTTTCTCGACTCTCGCTACCGCTCCTGTAAAAATGAACTGTAGCCGTGTATGTAATAACCAACCACGTGTAGTGGAGTATGTACTAGTACATATAGTACACTTAAGCCACGCAACGATTTCCAAGCTATACGACGGCTCGTCTAATATTAGCGAAGTAAACTAAAGTATTAGCTGTTCGCACGCAAAAAATTAAGCTAAACCGATTTTAATTTTTTTTATTTTAAGTTTGCTTATTCTATTCTTTTGAGCTTGCATTGCAAATATTTTTTTTAGGTTTTACTTGTTTTCAAAACAATTAAAATAAAAAAAATTAAACATACAAACAATTTGTTTGTATATGACTATACCAAATATTTATTAAATCAAAATACAAAAAAAAAAAAAAATTCCACTTCACTTTAAAAAACCTTTTCAAAAAATCTAATAAAATCGTATTCGAAACTAAGCTAGTATTCATAGCTACGATTTACAAAGACACAGAGAGACAAGGTTTTCAGTAAATCCAACCGTCTCTCTCACAAAAACAGATCAATTCGTTTTGTAAAATCTAGACACGAGCTTGCGTGTGTGCGTATTTGAGCTTCGTGGTGACAAACAAAAACAATTTACGTACAGACCACTACCACTACTACTACTACTACTACCTCTTACACGACTTGCAGGAAACAGGGCACTCGAAAATAAAAGCATCTCTACTTGTACACACACACATACATGCGCGCGGTAAGCTACACTAGCTGGCATATACAACAAGTCCCCATGGAGATGTATACGGACGAGAATCGAGCTTTGCACATCGAGCTATGACTCTTACAACAACAACAGCAGCAACAGCAGTCTTAGTCGTTGTATAGTACAGTCGGAGAGAAGAGGGAGGAGGAGGTAAAAGAGGAAAGCTTGACGCCTGAGGTTTTCCCCCAAGCCTTGGGGTCGCAGGTGGTAGACACTGCTGCTGCTGCTTCGCGGATGCGCTTGGATGAATCCAAGGCGATGCGAACAAGAGAGTAAGAGAAGAAGGATAAGGGAAAGAGCGAAAGGGGGGAAGAAGTCGCGGTTTCAAGGGAGTAGCACCCAAGAGCTTGCACTCGCGCGCGCGCCTGCTGCTGACGTATAAACCAGAAATCGTCCTACCATCCTACCTCACTACCTCTGCTTCTCTCCTTCTTTCTCCTATACTGTTTTCTGTATTTCTCTTCCTTCTCTTTCTCCTTAGGGAGACTCCTCTCTCTCTCTCTCTCTCTCTCTCTCTCTCTCTCTCTCTCTCTCTCTCTCTCTCTCTTTAGATTGTACTACGAGAAACGTTTCGTATACATATACTGCAGCCTGTGTTTATGGTTTGCGTTACGTATATACCCGCGTATATACCTATAAGAACCACTGAGCTTAATTTGAGATATCTACGCAAGCTGCTGTATGTATGTATGTATGTATGTATGTATGTATGTATGTATGTATATGAATGTATGTATGTTTGTGTGAAAGAGCTTTCTTAGGCTCTGCACGATTTGCAAGAAAATTAGCGGCCTACGCGCCAATTGTTTCCACTTTATCTGCGTTGGTTGAATGTTAAATCTGAGGTGATATATATATATATGGTGTATATGTACTTAAGTGTGTAATATTATACAATATAATGCTAAAAGAAAAGAGAAGAGTTAAATTTGATGTCTCGGTATAAAATCTGATAAATTTAACGATTTTAAAAAGGTTTTGTTTTGTCGTTGGATAATCGCGATGTAAGACATTGATGTTACATATTGTTTGAGCTTCCATTCTCCATTAAAGATTATAGGACCCTTTTTTTTAAAAAAAAAATAAAAAAATTAGATTGTCAAATAAATTTATAAGATTTTTATCGTCGATAATCATGGCTGACCGGTTGAACAAAGGACCTTAGGGACATAATCGAATTTTCCAACCGAGTAACTTTAGAGAGAGAGATAGAGCTTTGTATGTGCGGCTTACCAACCCATACACCCAAGTAACAGTCGTGAACGGCAAAAAGACAAGCTCTTAGCGAGTCATCTCCCAGGGTCGACGACAACAACGTTGGCTACAACAGTGAATACTACTACAACTACTATTACGTGAGGGTAAAGAGAGAGAGAGAGAGAGAGAGAGAGTCTGCTTCGAAAGCCTACGTTTACACGCGAGACCGACTCCGAATAATCGTCGAAGGAAAACGGCCGCTTTTCCTCGCTTACTCTCTCTTCAACAAAATGAGAGAGTAAGGAGGACGCAAGAGTAAGTAAGGGTATGAGAGAGAGATAGGTAAGGGTATAGTAGAGAGGGCAAAGTGGCGCCGGGAGCATCCGGAAATGCCAAGCCTGCCGTCGACAGGTATATATAGGTAGTGTATAAGCTCAGCCAACCAGCCGTCGAAAGCACAGGTCGCGTTGGGCACGCGCGCGTGGCAGTGGTAGTGAGAGAGAGAGAGAGAGAGAGGTGGGCAGAAGTAAGGGTAGTAGTAGTAGTAGTAGTAGTAGTATAGGCAATGGCAGGAAGCGAGAGATGTCTGCGATGCCGCGCATCGCCTATCGGATCGCTCGTGCATACTTCGGGCATCGAGGGCCAACCCGCTGCTGCTGCTCCTACTGCTGCTGCTGCTGCTGTTACTGCTAGTCTCTATAGCCGTATATATAAGCTCTGGCTAATTTTGGACTGATATCGTGGTTGAGAGAGCGAAGAGAGAGAGAGAGAGAGAGAGGGTTGGTAGGTTGATAGGTAGGTATAGGTATAGAAGGGAGTGAAAGGTAGAAGATCTATCTCTCTTGTTCACTGTATATATTGATGTGTGTGTGTGTGTATGTATGTCGCTTGTGGCGCTTCAATACTATGCCCGAAGCCACCGCGTGCCGTTGAAAGGCAGAAATTAAGCCGACCGCTTCACGACAGCCGATAATCGAGTTTAAGGAGACAGACGATCGATTGTCTTTCTATCCCTTTCACCTCCTCAATCCCTATATATAATACTTGAGTTTACCCAAAACTCCTGTGACTGCTCTTATACTATAGTCAACAATCACGTAAAGCTTGATAAATTCTTCTTTTTTTCCCCTTTCTGCTTTTCTCATCATTTTTATTTATTTTTGGTAGTGGTCATCAACTTATAGATATGATCGGAAAATATTTTTATGCTCTGATGCATATACCTACACTATATTAAGTTAGAAAACATTTATAAGACTTGAACGGAAGCATAAACACGTGACTTAAGTGTCACTTTTTGATAGGAATTTACTTTGATGAGAAAAAGAAATAAATAAATATATATTTTATAAGGAAACGTGTTCAGGACTTAATCCTTATATTATACCCTATCCCTTGTCATTTTATATATGTACATTGATGTGTTCAAATATAGTCAAGACTAATGAACTATACGCACGTGTGTCTTACACAAATCCGGCGTTAAGTAAACACGTTAGACAAGGCAAATAAAAATAAGTCGATATATACGTATACGCATACCCCACACACACACATACACACACACACCCTCTACTCACCATAGTCTTGTAAACGTAAAAACAAAAAACAAAAAAAAAAAAAAAAAAGAAACCGCAATTCACGCCCGCATACGTGTATTATACTGGACAGTATAGAATCCTTCCCCCCTTAAACACAAATCACTCGAGCAAGAATCATCCGTGACAAAATATCATAACACATACATATATACCTACACATAAGAGAAAGCTTGTATATGTACGTCCTTTCGTAACCGCGAATAGAACGTCCAAGTTGTTCTATTATAACACCCACCCTCCTCCTGTCACACACCTTGCATCCTTCTCTCTCCGTAACATCGGAAATCCCAATAAATAGGCAAACATTTACAGGATGAAGGATATAGAGGTTTAGGGAGGGGGCGGGGTGGTGACCTTGGAAATAAGGGTCTCACCGCGGAAAACGATTAACGCCGCAATATTTCGGGTAAAAGAGAGAGAGAGAGAGATAGAGACAGAGGATATAATATGTAGTAGATTATATAAGGGTGTACAGTCATATTTAGGGTAGGGAGGGGTCAAGTTTGCCTGAAAGTGAACATTCGAAACTGAACGGGAGAGAGAGAGAGAGAGAGAGAGAGAGAGAGAGAGAGAGAGAGAGAGTGTGAGAGTGAGTGAGAAAGAGAGAGTTAGTCGAGGTGAACCTCAAATCTATTCGATGGTGTGTGGTGGTAATGGTATGGGAGAGTGAGTGAGAGAGAGAGAGAGAGAGAGAGAAATATATGGGGTGTGGGATTTCTATAAACCTGGTGGTTGCGTGGATGCAAAGATATATATCTATATGTATATAGAGATGAGAAGAGAAGAGGGTTCGCGTGCTAATCCTGGCATTACTAGCATGCACTATACTATATAGACTCGTTTTTCTATATACCTATATATCTTTTGTGTGTGTGTGTGTGTATGGTAGATTTTCGTATATGTATGATGTGTGTATGAAGGGAAAGATGTATGTATGTATATGGATGTATGTGGGTTGACATGGCAAAGGCGGTTGTATATATAGTAAGTTGAGATCCCAGGCTATTTATTTGCCTATACTGTATTGTTACAGATATATATTATAATATATAAAAGTTCGTTTTTCGATTTATTAGCTTTGATGCTTGCTTACTTTTATGGAAATATCAGGATGATATTTGCTTACGTAGATATAAATGCAAATACAATTTTTTTTTCTTTCTTTCAATGTGTGTGTTTGGATTTTGTGACAATTTCTTTGATTTTAATAAATCAAAAAAAATAAGTCTGAAAATAACAACAATAGAAATGACTAATTGACTTTTCTGACAATTACATATTGTAAGTTATCTATCTTAAACTATACATCGGGATTATATACCAAATAAAAATGTGTTATTTTTCTTACTCCCAAAAATTACTAAAATAACTCGGAAAAGCAACGAAATAAAATATAACAAAACGTGCCATTCACCAAATCGTTCCTTATACATAATCCCTTCAATTCAGTCACACCACACACCCCTTACTAAACATATCTAAACTCACACAACAATCACATCCCAGAGACTCCTCTAAAAACATCAAGCATCGCATCAAATATATACCCAAAACATTTTCAATATATCAAAACAGAGTAGAAAAATAGTCACATATACAATTTACGCGTCATCAATCCAAAGAGAGAGCGCGAAAATCTTCTCTTGAAAAGAATAAAAAAAAGAAAAGAAAATCCTCTTGCAGCTATACCACCACCAGACTACTACCACTAGCAGCAGCAGCAGCAGGAGTTATAAATGACACAAGGATTTCAGAGAGAGTATGGGTATATTATAGCGAAACACACGAAGCTCCAAAAAATTCATTCCCAAAGCAAGAGTACACAACCAGCATATATACCTATAGCAATGCCTCTGGAAAAAAAGTCAGTCGAACAAAAGGCCAACGTAGTGAGCGAAAGAGAGAGATAGAGAGAGAGAGAGCGCGATGGGGGAAACGGGGAGGGGTAAAGCATTAGATTTATATTCGGGATCATGCAGACAAAGAGTAAAGAACGCAGCATATATAGAGGCAGGAAATCCCCGAGAACAGCAGTCACCAGTGTAGTATATATATCTACTATAATACAATTGGAGCGTGATATTCTATATGTATATATGTAGACTCCCCGATGGTATTCCTGTATAAAAGTGTATAGGTTGTATGTGTACATACACACGCGCAATATTTCGTCACGCGAGAGTCTATATTATATGGCTTAGGGTTTGCATCTAGCACCTTTAAGCGTTTTACAATTCTGTCGATTCTTGGATGCTTTTTGGATGATATCAGTTTGCTATATTTATATACATATTGAGTGAGGTATATACGATTTTAACTTAGTACGTTTGGTACTTTTAGGGTATGCGTTGTTTGTTTTTTTGGAAGTATGCGTTATTGTGAGATTTGATATTGTTGAAAAATTAATCTCAAGGGATTACAGGGATTAAAAAGGATAGGTGTTTTGAAAAAAAAAAAGCGTAGAGGTGTATATAGAAACGTGTGTGTGTGTGTAGATTCCCCTTTCTTCAAAAAAAGCTATTATTCTTGATTCTCAAGAGCTCACAGGATACAACTTGTTAGACTGCGGGTTTTGTCACATAAAAGGCGTGTTTATGTGTTGGAGCTACACTACCATCATCAAACTTAAAACAGTAATTTTTTAGTTCTACGCTTATAAGACGTATAGTTTTACGCGAGAAAATTTTTGAATGAATGGGGATAAGGTGCTGCTTTAAGAATTTTTTTTTTTTATATGTCCCAGTATATATAGAGCAACTTTATTGTGTTCGCGAGTTCTCAGGTGAGATGCTGAGATATATATCTACTATGTAGATATATAACTAGAATGTGAGTTTTGAATTTGACAGAAGCATATATAGGTATAAGGGTTAAAGCTTACATTGTGCAAACTCATCAAGATTAATAAATTAAAACTTTACACGTTTAACACTTTGTGCTTGGTCAACTTTGAAGCTCACGATTATGTAAGGTCACGTTGATGTAAAGCATCATCTGACTCTCTCTCTCTCTCACTTACCGTAAAACTAATAGAGCACCATAGTTTCGTATATGTATGCTTCCGTTAATCGTGATCTACGTAAAAGCATTTTATAAATAAAGATAAAAAAAACAACAACAAAATTTTTAAAAAATAGAAATTGGTATGGTTAGTAAAGTCATTAAAATTAAAAAAGATTAAAGGATGTAATAAATTAGTCGAGGAGACAAAAATAGTCAGATAAAAGAGTGAAGGGTGGTTACTTATTATTATGTATTCTCTCAGGATAAAACATTTAATTTTTATAAGTTCGCTTAAAGTAAGCAACAATTTTATTTTTATATATATATATATATATATATATATATATATATATATATTTGCGCGTGCGATGAGGAAAAAGCGCATTTTTTGATATTCCAAGAGAAAGAGAGAGAGAAAGAAAAAAAGAAAAGAGAGAAAAGAGTCGGTGTATAAACAGGGTCGTCGCGCGCACGGACCGAACGTTGAAGCTCAAATAAATTAAACAATCGAAACCTTTTAGCGAAATTGAATTCGCGCAATGAAAACAGCGTAGGAAAACGCGGCGGTAGTGGCGGCGGCGCGCGCGCGTGCTTCTCCGCGCGACTGAAAGACAGAGAAGAGACACAACGATGAAGAGGAAAAAGCGATGGGAGAGCAAAAAAAAAAAAAAAGAAAAAGAAAAAGAGCGTTTTTAGACAAGGAAAAATAGAAAGAGAGATAGAAAGAGAGTTGAGGTGCTCCTACCTACCCGTCATTTCATCGTCTTTCTCTCACGTCTTGTACGGGGCGTTTCACTACGACATTTCTCTCTCTCTCTCTCTCTCTCTCTCTCTCTCTCTCTCTCTTTCTCTGACTCTATCTCTCTTTCGAGTACTCGAGGCGTTGCTCGAACGCCTTTTCCGGAACTCGCGCCAAGAAAATCAACGATTTCGTCTTTCCGACTTTTCTGACGTTACTCCTCTGTCTTTCTCTTTCTTTTTCTGTTCCCCCTCTATACTCGTTTTTCTCTGCAAATATCTTCTTTTTCTTCTTTCTGTTTTCTTTTCTTCTCTTTTTAACTACTACCATCTCCAAATTCTTTTTATTCTTCCTCTTTGTAAAACACGAATGCGACTATAAACTTCGCGCACGAGTAAGATTATTGTATTAATTTTTTTTTTTTTCAACTCTGCCTTGGATAATTTCATTCTTCTTTTTTTTTTCATTTTAGTTATGATTTTTTTATATATATATTTTGTTTATTATTTTGACTCTCTGACAAAATGGCAAACAATTTCAGTGAGATAAAATTATAATTTAAGAGATACTCGGATTATTAAAAAAGAAAATTTTATTATTGATTATTTTAATATTAAATTTATATAATCAAAATTTATAAATACCTATTATCCATGACATTCAAATCATGAATAAAATTTCGTTTATACAATTTACATTACAGAATAAATATAAAATATGACATAAAGTTACAAAATTACATTTGGAAAATACATGTTTTTCGAATATGCTTTGTATATATAAGTATACAACACACATAAAAGGGAAAAATATTCAGTTGACTTACTTTTATTACGTAAATAAAAACGTCACGAATGGTGAGGTCTATATATATATATATGTCTGTATTCGATTTTCTTCAATATCCCTTTAGGTATTTCCTTTATTAATTTTTTATTACCTTTACTGTTTCATCGGTTTTTACGAGATAGAAAAATGCAATTTCTATTATAGTTACGTCTTTACATATAGTACCACGTTACAAATATAGTTATTAAGCAGTTATGATCGATGCACACAATGCACGAATATTCTTTTCTTTTTTTTCTGCATATTCTATTTTTATAAAGCTATTTCTAATATTCCATCTTATAAAATTATTCATTCCGACAAAAATAATATTTACCATTTCTAAATAAAATTTATCATTCCTATAAATAGTATATCCATCATACAATTCACACAAACACAAATAATTCAACTTCTTTAAATCTCTCGATTCCACCTTTAAGCTTTACACTTACAGGATCTTTTCTCTCGACATTCGCAACCAATTCTCCCTTAAATTCATCTTACAAAATCAGTCATTCCTTCTCTTCTAAGCCCACTTACTTCTACATATACATATACATATAAAAACATACTTTAGATATAACCATTCCATCATCCAACTGCAACCACATCCCATATCTCATCCCCTTATTTGGTCATTTCCTCTATTCCACTCGTATGCTGGCAAATATTTGCTCTGCGGCGTTGACTCGAACGGGTCAAAAAGCCTACGAGAAAAGGGAAAGAGAGTACTTATATATAGGTACTAGCACATAACGCGTGGATTTGAGAACAGTTGGGAAAAAAAGAAAGGGGATAGAAAAGTCGCGAGTAAAAGGTATAAGGAAAGAGAGAAAAATTGGTTGCCGGTGGCGAGTGGATGCACGCGAGAATGCACACTGGTCAATAAGAATTGAAGAAAATCAAGCGTACAGCGGTTGTTGGACTTGGATACCTATATATTATAGGGGAAGGTTGAAGTTTTGGATCATGGGAAGGGGGGGGGGGGGCGTCCCTTGACTATGAGAAATTACCGCTACACGTGATATGTAAGAAATCCAAGAGTTTCTAGGTGTATATATATAACTCAATTTTTCGAATATGGCATTCGCACATGTTTGCTGAGAGAAAGAGAGAGAGAAAGAGAGAGAAAAACAGTAAAAAAAAAAAAATAAAGTAAAAGCAAAAAAGAGCTATTACACGAAAAATCGATTACTCTCGTACAATATGTTGTACGTACACATATATACAAGTCTCACGCAAAAGCATGTATTCTACAAAACATAAATTTGCATTTTCAACGTATCGGCAAGCGGGTAAATGTGATTTTGACGCTTAATCATAAAATTATCGATAAACTTTCGTTCTCCACACTCGCTGCTAATACATTTATAATAAAAACGATAGTATGTTAACTGTGTGTGTGTGTTTATATACACACACATACACGTATGTTCATAAACATTATCGTGGCGTGTAGTGAACTACATCCCATGAACCACCATATTGTGTGTATTTGGGATATATAAAAGCGGATGAAGAGAGAAAAAACAAATACGCGGATAAAGTTGGATGGGAGAAGAGAAAAGAGAGAGAAGGTGCAAGAAGGGGAAGAAAGTGAGGTATGGAATTTCCAAGAAGAGAGAGAGAGAGAGAGTAAGGAGGAATGGGAGGGGGAGGGGTATAGAGAGGCAAGAGAGTGTATGGCAAGAACCGATAACGGTAATCCAATTTTTCGGAATAATATTTGTCTTGAAGATCGACGGCCGACAGTGCGGCACAACGTTATAGTAGTAGTAGTAGTAGTAGCAGGAGCAACCAGCGGCGTCTTGGCGTCTTCTCTTCTCCTTCTTCACACTATATACCTCAGCTTCTCTTACCCCTACCTTGGGGTCGTCTAGCTAGAATCCCAACTACTTACTGCTGCTGCTGCTGTTGTCACAGCCTTTCAACAGACACCTCGTACCCATATCTTATATAATATCACAGCCATACTGCACACCTTGAAATTTTGCGTCTTTTTTGCTCTAGCGAGAGAATATATAGAGATGTATTATTGCACCGAAGTCAGAAACTTACCCTGAGAACGTAGCCTTTTTTTTTATTTTTACAGTACACAGCAGAATAAGCGTAAGAAAGAAAGAAAGAAAGCTAGAACTAGTAGAAGCTAGCTTCAAGGATTTATACAGAGGCAATAAAGACTCGATTCCGGGGTGGTAGAATTGTGATGAATCGCCAAAGCCAAAGCGCATACGACGACGACGACAACGACAACTCGCTAAAGGTATACTTATATATAGATTGCTAGCAGAGGATAATCGTAAATTTTTTAGAAAAATCGTTCTCGCGCCAATACGAGCGTAAACGTGGGTGTGTATATCGTATATAATTTTATTTTTCTATGGTTTTTGTTATCGATGGACTTGAGACTTTAACTTTAAAAATAATAGTGTATATTAGATATATTATATTGGTTGATATATTTTTTTTTTCTAACAACATAGACATACATTTAAAAATTTTTATAAAAAAAAAAAACATTAATTTTTAAGTGGAAAGCTTACTACTAAACACTATCAAAATAATTTCACGCAAATGAAATATTTCTACACTAAACATCACAAGTACCAACCCCCTATACATATATACAAAAGTTAAGAGATAATCCAAAAGTAAGGTTTGCTTCAGCATCAGCAATATATAGAAGCACTAACAGCAGAAAGTACCATATCTCCAGTCTTTCTCTCTCTTTCTCTTTCATTCGCATTAGACAAATTTCCATCCAATCCCACTTACAAAGCCCTCAGAGAGAAAGAGAAAACCGGCCACTTCAATAACCGTAACGATTTCGCCAGTGAGCGAGAGAGAGATAGAGAGAGAGAGGGAAACAGTGCGAAATTTTCAATTCCAGCTAGAGAGGGCGAAAGCTCTTTCGGACCCCCTTATACATTCTCTCTCTTTCTCTCTCTCGTGTTCATTGTCCTATAACGCAAAGTCTCTTTTCCCCCTTTTGCATTCTCCTCCTTATCGCTCTAACAGTTTGGCTGGACTACCAAGTCCAGTCTCTCTCTCTCTCTTTCCTATCATTCTCCCTCGGGCTACTAGTACGTCCAGACGCTCCTTACTCTATATATACGGCCCCTTAGCAAGACTTGCATTAAAATCGACAAACTGGCCCCAAAGAGCGTAACACAGGATGGGGACGAGGTTCTTGCGTATACCAGAAATGAACGGGAGTAGATGGAACATTGAAGAGTATATACTATATAGGAGAGATAATAGAACGAGAGAATGACTTTCTCTCTTTCTCTCTTGTTCTCTGCCTATCTGCTGCTTGTGTATATCAGGAAGTTAATATAAAGAAGGGGATTAGGTGTGGTGGGTGAATTTGGAGTTAATTATATCACGTAGTAGAAAGGTCATTAACCTTTCTTGTATTTGCATGTATAAAGTCTAAGTGAGAATAAGCTCTATTTTTTAAAGATGTGAATAATATTTATGTGTTTTAAAATTGATCGAGTTGAAAGATATAAATTTCATTGACTGACGATGTCATAGCGTTGATAGTTTTTTTAGAATTTCATGATGTGCAAGTTCAATTAAAACTGAAAGTGCAAAAAAGAAAATAAGATAGAAAACATAGAAAATATATAGAAAACAGTGTATTTAAGAATAAATAGCATGAATAAGAAAAGAATAACGTTTGTTCCTGCAATCTCGTAAAAATTACTTCCGCAATCATTTGAAGTAGCTGAGGTCATTAAGAAAAAATGAGAAAGGCTTGTTGGAGTAAGAAAAAGTGCAAGCTTAAAAAAAAAAAAATAGGAGAATGATATACGTAAAGTAGTAACTCAGCAGGTTGGTTTAAAAGAATAAAGACAGAAGAAATGAGAAACCACGAATTAGAAAAAGTAAGAGAGTAAAAGATATACAGTCTTAGCAGGTGTGTAAAATATACTTACATAGTTGGATGGTATACAAGCACACCACGCGTTTTCCGCAAGCTCGAAGAGTCACAGCAAAAAGAGATAGAGAGAGAGAATGAGTACAATAGCAACAGAGTTGGTGTAAGCCAAGGAAGAAGTCGGAGGTCAAGTAGCAAGAAAGCGAGGAAGTAAGTAAGAGAGAGAGAGAGAGAGAGAGAGAGAGAAATATATACAGTCAATGCGCAGCAAGACTCAAGTACATATAGGTATACATACATTGAAGTAAAGGGTTGAGGACTAGTAGTAGTAGTAGTAGTAGTAGGTGGCGTAGCTGGCCACCCACGGGAATGGGTTTGCTTTCAAGCCACGACGACGCGAATGGAATTTCGATGAAGCCAGAGTAGGTGAGAGAGAGAGAGAGAGAGAGAGAGAGAGAGAGAGGGGTTGGTCCAGTCTGAAAAGAGGAGGGGAAGAGCAAGGGGTAAGGTAGTCTGAGCAGTGGCGAGAAGGCATCACGTCCGAGCGGAGAGTTTGCCTTGCCGCAGACGAGCCAAATAAGAGAGAGAGAGAGAGAGAGAGAGAGAGTGAGTGAGAAAGAGAGAGAGAGAGAGAGAGATAGGTGCTCTCAGGGTAAACCTAGGTGTGTGTGTGTGTATCTCTATATGTGTAAGTACAAATATAGTAGACCTTCATGCTCTCTCTCTTTCTCACTAACATTTTCCCACCGATGCCTCCTTATTCTCTCTTTCTCTCTTCCGTTCTCTCAGCACCAGGAAACCGGCAAATGCTATTCCCGGTCTATATATGAGATCGGAGAGGATAAGGGGTGCGAGAGAGAGAGAGAGAGAGAGAGAGAAATTTTGAGAGTCGTAAAGTCGTGAGCGCGACGTCAACGATCGCATTGAGATTGCTTTGGTTCCGACCATATTATATATATAGGTATATGCTATCGCTTCTATTCCCTCTTTTTTTCTCTTCTCTCATTTTCTGTAACTATATCTTGGTGTGTCCGGTTATACTTGAGATTAGCGGAAAATGAGGCTAGTTGTTAATGTATGTGACTTTGATAATGGCTTTTGGTTATATCGGATATTTATACGTGTTAGAAAAATTGAAGGAGTGTTGTGTGTTATAGTATTTGAAATGTTTGTATTGAGAAATTATTTTGATCTAAATGATAGTGTTTATTTGGTGTGCGATTATTTATATTCGTTCAATTTGTATTTTCAGCACATTGTCATCATATGATTTACATTGTGATGACGAGAACAATGATCGTAAATCTTAGCATAAGTAAAAGTATAACTGTCGATATATCAATCTATACAAGATACATACAAATCATTAGCATAAGTACACTCATCCATTCGCATTATATTTTGGCTCTTGCGAAAAAAAATCTGAAATTCTAAATATAAATTTATCCATTATGTGAATTATGTTTGCCAAGAAAAAAACACGAGATATAGATCGACAGACAGATGAAAAAAAAAAAAAAATTACCCACAAATCAGCGAAATCTATTAACCAAGTTAATTCAATACTGTCATCTCTTCTGTATTTCATCCTTATTTGTTAATTCAGCCAACTGATTTTTCACAAAAATGTATGAGCATCAAAAAAATCGCAGAATATCAAGACCCTTCTTATCTTTTCTTTTTAAAATCATCAATGACTTCACCCCTATACACAACCACACTCTTAATATATTCGCTCTCATTGTAATAGCTATAGTGGTGGTAGAGTAAATCGTTGACGCTTGACAAATCGACAATTTTCCTCGTCACGAATAATATAACACTTATATCTAGAAATGAAGGGTAAAGATATTACAGGAAACCTATAGGAGCTATAAAGAAATCGTCGAAGAAAAAGTACACGGGAGAGGGTAAAGGCAAACAACGGCTTATCTTTAGGATCATTAGCCAGAAGAAGAAGAAGACAAAAAAAAAAACAGTAAGAACTTACAAAGACGAAAGAAGATAGAAGTAGTAGTAGCATCAAAAGTAGCAGCACATCGTAGCTTGGTGGTACATATAGTAGTAGTAGTAGTAGTAGGGTCGATTTTTTTTTCTTTCTTTCTTTCTTTCTTTTCCGCATCGCGCCCGGGGAAATCAGACGCTGACGAATCGGCGGAACGGCTTTATCGTCCGTATAACTAACTGCGGGGATTTTACGTATTGCCCACGTGCGGAAGTTTTCTCTTTCTCTTTTTTCCCTCTCTGTGTTTCTATATACGGGCGTCGCGAACGCGTGACCTCCCTCCCGTATTCGTATTCGTCGTCGTCTTCGTCGTTGTAGCAAATGGAGGATGGTTTTGTAGGAGGAGAGAGAGAGTGAGTAAGAGAGAGAGAGAAGCTGGAGGACACACGCGGACGCGCGAATAAGAGGGACGTTGCGCAAACGTCGGGCAAACGAATTGCTTGTGAGATAAAGATGGAAAGTTGAGTAAAGGGGGTGGGGGGAGTGATGGTGGTGGTGGTGAGGGGAAGGGGGTAGAGGTGTTTGATAGCGCGTTGCTGAATTTTTGAAAGAGGCAGAGGAAAGAGAGCTTGCGACGTGGCGTAATGGCTGCTGCTGCTACTGCTGGCTGGCGCCGGTAACGGAGAGGACTAGAGAAAGAGAGAGAGGAGGCTGAGGGCAATAAAAGAACCAGGGACACGCGAGATAGCTACGCGAATAGAAAGAGAGAGAGTGAGAAAAAGATCGAGAGGTGTGTGCGAGTGAGAAAAGAAAAGGCACGTGGCTGCCATTGTGAGAAGGAGAGAGAGAGAGAGAGAGAGAGAGAGAGGAGGCTCTTTTTGCGCGCCGACGGCCCTTGAGCGATCCAACTTTTGGAATAAAATTACAGTTGGGGAAAATTCGTCAAACGATAGGACTAGGGGAGGATAGAGGTGTACGTAGAGGTTGGTTGGTTATAGGTGGAGGAGGAGGAAGAAGAAGAAGAGAAATGCCGATTGCGATGGTGCTAGCCAAGTTTTTGAGAAAATTTGCATACACGGAGAGAAAGAGAGAGAGAGTTAGGGATAGATTGAGGAGAAGTAGAAGGAGTGTGCAGTAAGAGATCGGAAGAACTAAAGATTCACGGGAACGGAAGAAAGCGACCGATTTTATACGTTGTAGATAATCGAAAAGGTTTTTTTTTTATTTCTTACTTCTTTATGTTCTATCCCCCCCTTGCTTTATCTCAACTTCGTCAATAGTTGAAAGAGAGAGAGAGAGAAAAGTATGGCTTGTGCGTGAGAGAAATACAGATTATCTTTTTATTCTTTTTATTTGTGTGTGTATGTGTACCTGTACCTGCTTATCTTGAGTTGAGAGAGTAAAATGGAAATGGTTTTTTATGGAATGATATTTTTATAAAATGTATTTTTATTTATTTAATTAAAATAAAATATACTTGAGCTTTGTTGTGCTATAGTTGTTGTTAACGTTAATTAAATTTATTGTGTTCAAATAATGAATAATCCGTTGTTGTTCGTTTAAAAATATCTTACAAATTATGATTTCTGTAACTTTGTTAAAATTCGTGAAAAAAAGAAATAATAATGAAAAACACAATTAAAATACTGTAATATCATAACATTTACATTTCACAAATAATAATTGTCAATCTGACAATGAATATTTCTCATAATAATGAGCATTTCAACATCCGCTTTAAAAAAAAAAAAATTTTTTTTGTATAAATCGTCCTTACAAGTTACCAGTGCCTTTTGAAATATTCCAAGGTTCAGATAAAAGGTCAGACTGCTCTTTACAATACACACACTACCACCGGAACAAGACTAAAAGTCATTAGTAAAGTTAAGAAAAAGTCGAATTCACAAAAAAAAAAAAAAAAAAAAAAAAAAAAAATTAATTTAAAATTTCAAGCTTGAGAATAACCAATTCTTTAACTTTCTTTTCACTCTTTACACGATATTT
>JAPYZE010001900.1:0-24758 GCA_030522805.1 Leptomastidea abnormis
ATGCGCCCTCAATCAGGAGCGTACCTCGAAATTGAAAATTTTTTTTTTTTGAACCATATAACTACCCCTTTTTTGTGGAATTACTCATATACATATATAGACAGGCATCCATAAAAGCAAAAGCATACCACCGTAAAACGTCGCCGCAACCACACGTCGGGGGTCACACAGAAGAAGAGCCGCCGCCTCCTCGTCGTATAGGTCTCGTGCAACAGCACACAATAGCAAACGATAAAAGGGCCCCTAAAAGGCGAGAAAAAGCCGACGAGCCTCTCTCTATGGCGACAGGCATCCTCTCTCTCGTCTGTCTCAACATATATAGCTCGAGGGAGAGCTAATCCACCTGCCGAGGCTTTAAATCACGCTCCCAGGCGCCCGTAATTTGACATGCCGTGTCGCTGTATGTGTGTGTATATGTTACGGCGCCGCCCGCCCTCCCCTGACTATTACGTCGGGGGTTCTCTCGGGGTCAGGTCGTAAAGTCAGTTGAGCTTTACGAGCAACAGCCATGGGATGATCAGGGGAAGAAAGAGAGAAAAAAAAAGAATCCAGAGAACGACCTGCTAGCCGAAATATCTGTACCTATATATATGTCGTATATGGATGTGTATGCTGATGACTTTGGCGGTCAAGGACGATGCAGGTGTGCGTAGGTGGGCAAAAACAAAAGAGGCTAAGAAAAATGTTTGGATTCCGATATTGGTTCTCTTTTTTTTTCTCTTTTTGGTTGATGTGACTGTTGTTTGTGTGTTTTACGATGTATTGCTTTTTTCTAGGGCTCCTGTGGAGAGTCAGATATTTTTTTCTAAAACTTCTCTAAATTACTGTGGTTTTTTTTTCTTCTAAGTCTTAAAGGGCTATGAGAAAATATCTCAAATTTTTTATTATTATTTTCTTGGTTGACGTTGAGATATTAAGACAAATTTTGAGAAAAATTATACTTGGAATTTTTTTTCATATACTTGGAAGAGTTGTAATCACTGTGGCCTTGGGATACGTACACTCATTTATCTCCATCCTCTTTATGGATTGTATTACATTTGTCTTTAAGTCATTTGATTTCCAATTTTGGATTGAAACTTAACCGACAAAACCAAGTCATCTATTCGTGGTCAATAGTGTCATGCAAGTAAATATCGTGACCTACATTTAACCACAACAAAAACAACGAACACAATTCCTCAGAAAGTCAGATAAATAAGAAAAAAAAAAATTGTCACGCCAAGGTAAAATCTCGCGTAAAAATAAAAAATTATCTCAACTGATCCTATAAGTAACTACTTTACAAATTGTCAGAATTTACTGTCAACAGTATACACAGGTATCCTTCTTTTTTATCTTCGCAAATTTCGTTTGACATGCGCACACATAACACCATCACATTCTTCCCCAACTATACATTTTTATTTTTATTCATTTATTTTGTTTTTGTCTTCTCTTTCTTTCATCACACTGAACTGGAAACTCGATAATCATCAAGCTCTCTAGTTAATGCGATACATACACATATTATCCTGTACATACCAAAGTACCCTATGAACACACACACACACACACACACACACACACACACACACACACACACCTGCTACCTATATCCAAAGAAAGAAAAACGTATAGAAGGAATGAACGGAAGAGGAACCGCGCGGCTCTGACTCTACTTTTATATACATACATACATACATACTTATAACCCTTCTCCTTATAGTGGAAAAGTACAAGCGGACGTAAACAAGGTCTTTATCATCCTCGATGCATCGCCGTGTATATATAGCTTGTCTTATTCGAGTACGCCATAAGTGTGTATGTATATATGGCGTCCCCGGGGCTTCCCCTCCCCCGCGCACCACACACTTTTTGATCCGATCGTCAATGCAAACGACTGAATATATATACTTATATATATTTAAACGCACATACGTATGTCTGTTTTTAATCCAAGAGAGACTGTTTGCACGGGTCATTAGTAAACAATGCATGCAAGCAGTCGAGTTCGCTCACCACCAGTATATATAGTATACTATATAGCATACCACTCTCGTCGGATTTAATCGTTGAATTTTTATTACACGGTTATATTTTTAGACTGACGATCGGCTGTCATTGCCATGTGAATGTATGTATACGTACGTAGATACTCTTACGCCAATATAGTCTGACTATAACTACAACGCTGTATTATATACACCAAGGACTAATTCACCTGCAAATATTATTCTTTTTTTTTTTTTTTAACTTGATCGTAAGAATTTTAAATTACCAACTTTATAAAAAAAAAAAATAATAATTTGAATTAAAATAAATTTTGTATTTAATAATAATTTTGATTTTAAACGTATCATCAAAAACAATGCTCCATTTTCTTTTTTTTTAATAAAATATAATATAACCGTCAGCATAGAAAACAATAAAGCTTTCAAGTTTATGACTTTGATATTTCAACACAATATGACAAAAATATATAAGAGAGCTGTGAAAAGCAAATAGCTATATATAAAGGGTCTCCTTTCCCGTTGCTGATGTTTCACGGTGAACTTCGAAGCGTAAAATAAAGCGATCGCAGAGAAAGAGAAAGAGAGAGAGGCGAAACATAGAGAACTGTAGAAAGCGAATAAGGAAGGTAAAGTCGAAAGGAGGGTGACGGGGGATGAGGAACACCGCGTGTAACGGAAATGAAAAGGAAGCGCGCGAGCAAGCAAGTAAGCTAAGGGGGGAGGGGAAGAAGTTGACGGGGGTGAGGTGGCAGTGGCAACGGCGAGTGAAAGGTTAGCCCGCGGCTGCAACTATGCTCTGTGTGTATACATATAGATATACACAGTGCAGTCAACCCCCGGTAGTAGTATGTAGTAGTCTCGCGTGTCACGGGGAGCGTCGCGTTGTAGCAGCAGCAGCAGCTATCTGGCGCGTGACAGCTGCTGGAAAGGAAAGGTAGGGGGTTGCTCAATCGAGGAAATATCGAGTTTCGCCCCTTTCTACTACTACTACTATACTCCTACTATCCATATACAGAGAGAAAGAGAACTGTAGTGCAGTCGATTGCGTCTTGTACGTACAGAAGGGAGGCTTTTCGAGATAGGCACGTCAAGGCGTCAGCCGAGAGGTAAAATAGATACAAGGCCAGGGTTTTCGATTTTGGTTCGTAAGCACACGGATTTTGGAAATGCAGTACTGCGATATAATTCTGTTTGGGTAATATCGTGGATGAAGATTTGTGTAAAGCAAGATTTTACTTATGGGATTATCTTTTTGTTTTTTGAACCTTTGAATTTCATCTGTGTAAATCCCGTAACTATAATTTACGACGTATTTTAAAAAAATTTATCTAATCCATTATGACTCAAATTTAATCTTCTCTATAAGCAAGAACTATTAAATTAACAAAATCCAATCTTACACTACAGTCGTACACACTCAAATACGCTCGTAACTACGAGATTAGTAAAAAAAAAAAAAATCTATAAAATAGAAGGAAGAGTAAAGTGCCATTAACACCAAGCACGTGTATCCAATTCGCGAGTCCAGCAGCAGTATTATACATATATTCTCAAGTCAAGTCGTCAAGTTACTCTCGCTAATAGCTTGCGTATAATACACTTCAACTAAATGCAAAGCGAGACGACAACGACGAAGCAAGAGAGAGAAAGAGAGAGAGTATATAAGCAGCTCCATTGCCACAACGAGTTGTAATACGCTTGGCCACATATATAATATATAAAGCGCGAGTGCAATGCACATAATTCAGTCTCATCATCATCATCATCATAGCCATGCGTGGCTAGACTCTCTACACTCCTCGCCTTTGAGAAATCAAGCTGGTACATATATATACATTACTCCCATCTCCTTTCTGCTCTTTAACTCTTTACTTACGTTTTTATTATAAATCGCGAGCATTCCACAGAATTTTCTCGGTTGGAAATTCATCATTTGCTATAGAAGCGTGAGTTGGTAGCAAGAGAAAAGAAGATAGAGAGATAGATAGAGGGAGTAGATCGCTTACGCTTCTGATAAGTAAACAGATTAAGCGGCTAAGTATAGCTACTAGCGATCCGGAGCAACGATCGCCGCGGCTAGCGTATTACGTGGCCGAGAATTGCGACAGTGCGGTATTATATAGGAGGGAGAGATAGAGAAAGAGAGAGAGAGCGAGAGAGATCTCGACTACTGCTGCTGTTGCTGCTTTGCTCACGAAGAAGAACAAGAGCAAAAGAGAGAAAGAGAAAAGGAATCAGTAAGCTGCTGCAGCGCCGGTTGTTACGCTAACGGACACCAACACGCGGTTATATATAAATAATAGACGAGAGACTATACGATGTCCCGGCGGCGTCTTCCCACACACAGCCACTTTGCGGAGTAGAGGCCTTTACTATATACAGCGCGAGTGTATGACTATTCTTAAGGGAGATTGAAGGGGGGGGGGGGTTAATAGACTGGCCAGTGAAGCGCTGGTGTATATTAGCGTTCGCACGACGAAGACCCTCTGGCGATTTAGAAGTGGAAGATGATGATGATGATGATGATGAAGCTGCTATAGTATTATATGCTAAGATACCAGTTGTGGCAAAGAGATTTTTCTTGTCTTTCATTTTTTTTCTCTTTTTGTGGCGGATAAGATAAGAAAACGGGTGTGTGTGTAAGAGCTTGGAAGATGAATTATTGAGAGCTAAAGTGTCGTTCTGAATTTTTATTAATTTTGATTTTTGATAAATTTTCTTGTTTAAATGGTTATGTATATTTTTTTAAATTATATAAAATATATACAGGTGTGAAATTAGAATAGATTTATATTATTTAGGTTATGCAAATAATTAATGATGTATGTTAATTATGTAGATCAATAAATAGAATTGACTTTAACATATAAATAATAATAATAAAGATTAATTTAACAAGAAAAATATAAAAATTTTCAGACTACATAACTAATCCATAATTGTAATGACCTATATTTTGTTCCTGATTAATAGTAGGTACTCTACATTAGAAAAATGATGGACTAAAAATTAAAATATAAAATGTACATGAGTGTGTTAACTGTCTGGCTGATAGTAAGCAATTCCCAAGACATAAGACAGTTAGTAGGTTAAATTAAAATAAGATAAAAATGCATAAAACAGATAAAGCGAATAACATTATGAAGGCGCGCGCGTCTGATTACATTGAATAAATTAAATTGTTTTTAAATAATAATATAAAAAAATTTTTTTCTAGTGTATAGAAGTAGGTAGTTGTAAAACAGGAGAAGAGAAGTTGAAGATATCAAAATGAGAACGGCGCTACTGCTGCTACTGCTACGTCACGAATTGACACAAATCTTATTTTTATCACACGTGCCAAACGGCGTGTGTGTATACGTTTTGCAGCAGGCTTGAAATTGGCTTGTGAAATACATTGGCTGACAGAAATTGTTCTTTACGTTAAAGCTGTCGTTTTGTAATCAAATCTACTAGTTTTACTAAGAAAAATAAAATTTTTCGTAATGATATAATTTTTATAATAAATAAATTTTTATAAAAATATGAATTGCTCAAAAACTTTTTAAATATACGAATTGAAATATTTCGTTTTAATAAATTCTCATTTTAAATATTACATAAAAAAAAAAACTAAAATAAACGCGTTTATCTCTATATTTTCCAGCCTGTTTATTTTTACTCCACACGAGTCATCGCAAAACTTGTAACAAATTTAAAAATCTTTAAAAATAAAATAAAATAATATAATAAAATGAATAGGATTAGGTAAATTTATTAAAAACTAACCTCCTTATCTTTGTCCTTCTCAGTTGCCTCGTCCTTATCCTTATCCTTGTCCTCAGACTCAGTGTGACTTGTAAGGCCATTCGCTGTAGGTTTAGCATCAGCCGCCGGCACCTCCTCGATCGCACCTAACTTCTCAATCTTCTCGGCTGCGGAATCGGCCGCATTTGCACCTTCAGCTGGCACACCCTCCTTCTTCGGCGTCGTCGTTATGTCAACGGACCTTCTGCTCTGTCGCGCTCCCATTTTTTTTTATATACTTAGCTTTGTAGCTACCTTTCTCAAAGAGAGAGAAACTTTTCCGCTCAGAATATTCCTTGCTGGTTTATATCTGAAAGTGTAAATGAGAAAATTTTCTTTAGATATTTGTGTTTGGAATTTTGTGCGAATGTCACATGTTATTTTTTTTTTTAATTTTAAAATGTTAAGGAGAATTGTAACATATATTGTTAAATTCACAAGTGAAACTATAAATCTTAAAGTAAGCATTTATACAAACAACACACAGCGGGCGTGTATATACATCATTTATATCAGAGAAAACAAATCCCTGTTGGAAATAATACTGGTATAGATATGAATAATTGTACATGGTGAAATGTAATATACAAGTTAGCTTGTTGAAAACATAAAGGGGGTTATAATGATTGCGGGATATAGATCATCAGAAAAACACACATACATATTTCTTAACGACAAATTTGTAAAAACATTACACTACCAAAGTCAAAACCATAAATTTTAAGAATTATCAACTTTAATCAAACGATTCATTCTACAAAACTTTAAGCAGAAAAGAAATAAAAATTTTTTTAAAAACATTTTTTTCTCGCTACCGCAATATTATTCATCATCGTCGTCGTCGAGAAGAGAAAAAGAGAGAAAAAAAGAAACAAACGAACAAACTGGGGGAGCAGAGAGAGGATATATTGAGTGATACGTAGAAGTCAAACGCTCACATTACTCATCTACAATTATTTAGTCTTTCTCATTAAGCTTTATCTTAATTGCTTCCTGAATCACTCAGAAATGACGACGACGCTCAGAAACAATACCAACTCACTCGTAAATAAAAGTACAAAGGGATATAATAGCTTCTCTTTCTCCCTCTCTTTTTTTTCCTTTATATATCTATGTACATACATTTTTTTTTATCTTCGACGAGCCAATAATTTGCATCCAAACAAAGCTAAGTCAGCGTTGAAATAAAGTAGCAGAAACTCATTCTCTCTCTCTTATATCTATATCCCTTGAAAAATAGTTCCATTGTTAAAAAAAAATCTAGTTCAAGAAACTTGTATGCAATAATTTTGTTCTTTGGATATAATACACAAACATTATTGTTTGAATTGCGTAAACAAAAAAAAAAAATATCACACCCTTCTCATTTACAATAATTTTCAAGCTTACTTGATTTTTCTAGAAGGAAAATCGACAGATTCCCAAACAGGAAAGCGTATACATAACAAACTTACGAGCAATATATAGCGCAAGCAATCAGAAGCAATTCAACGAAGCGAAGGAAACCAAGCGACCTCGTCAGATAAAAAATCATAGCAGCAGCTCAGCCCACGCACAGCAGCCGACCGCCCATGAGCTTGGTAATAACCGGAAGAAAAATGCGACATGTAGGTAGTGAGGAAAGCCTGCACCGAGAAAAAGAGAGACTTGGTATATACGAGCTGCACGTGTTATCGCGCCGACGAAAACTCGCTCGCGTGACGCATATATAGTAAGTAAGAAGCATAGTAGGTACAGCTTCAGCAGCAGCAGCAGTCTCGCTCACACGCAGAAAAAGAGAACCGAGTATACCTATATGTTCTTTTTGTAGGACACAAAGAGCGAGGTAGGTGCTGGTGGTATATGTATATATTCATGCAAGGTCGTCCAGCTCTCTACCTCCTTCACTCCACTGATTTCTTTTCTTTCTCTTTTCAGCTCTGGCTTGTGAAGAAAAATGTCGGGCCCGCATTCTCCGACCAATCGCCTGCCTTATTCGCGTTATTTATCGCCACTTTTGTACACCAAATGTGAGTTCCTGCCAGTCGACAAAATTTAAAGCTTTATTTTCGATATATATGTATACACTTGGTGAAAGAAAAGAGAGAAAGGAAGTATCACGTGAGAGAGCTTTTTGCTTCGTTATATACTTGGATGAGGGACTATTTATACAAGATTTAATTTTTTTTCTCAGTTATGTCCTTATAGTGAATCGTTAATAAAATTTAAATAAAACGAAACAATTTTAATTTTACATTAGGATCATAATATTTATCGAAGCAAAATGGGAACAAAAGTAAATAAAAAAACGATCGAAGCGTGAACTAAAATGCAAAACTCGAGAGAGAGAGAGCTTAGCTTTTTTCTATCACTTTCCAGCCTCCTACAATTCAATATTTCTTTTGAGAAAAAATAGAGCAGACACAGGTAGTCATAGTAAGCTGTATGCATGCGCTCAACAGTTATGAATGCGCAATTATCGAGCTGTTTGCGCAATCTCCGCGAGTGAAAAGAAAAAAAAAGCTCAGAGTAGGGTAGAAACGAAGAAAAAGGAAGAAGGGTTGGGGGGGTAGAAAAAAAAGAGGTCGTAGAGTCGTAGTAGCAGACGCGTCTCATTAGGGCTGTAGGGAGAAAAAAAAGTGAGAAAGAGAGACAGGGAGAGAGTTTCAGGAGAGCTACTGCTGCTGCTGCTGCTGCCCTAGTTAACTACTCTCCGCTAGCAACTACTATAAGGTAAAGAGAGGAGTAGTAGGCTATGTTGGTAGTTGAGCCTATATCTCAAAGATGCAAACGATTCGGGAACATGAGGAGGAGGAGGAAGAAGAGAATCCAGAAGCGAGTAATTGTGCTACCACCCTACCTACCTACCTACCTACCTACCGATAGACGCTCTAATTATCTCGCGCGTCGAAGAAGAGGAGGAGGAGGAGAGAAAAAGGTATTGTCTTCTTCCTCCTTCTCCTCTTCATCATTCAGGGATCGTTTCCTTCCTTTCATTCTCTCTTTTGCTCTTCACTCTCTGGTAAGCTCAATGATGCCACACCACACGAGATTACGATGCTCTGCATAGTCTCAAGCATATACCGCGAAATTATTCACTCGCGTTCCAGTTTCAAGACAAGCGAAGCGCATCCTCGATTTCAAGTCTCTGTATAGTGTTATGTGCGTATGGCGTGTGGGTTATGTGTATATTAAGAGTACCCACACACGTTCTCTCTCTCTCTCTCTCTCTCTCTCTCTCTCTCTCTTACTCTCGCGCATCGTTGCTGGAGAACAGATGCGCATTAATTTTGAAGTCCATCATTTCTCGCGCCCGTAAGTGCACGGCCTTTCTCGTCTATACTACCTATTTTTTTCCTTCTTTCTTTCTTTCTCTTTACCTATTGTTCTGATCGTTTGAATGGGGCGTTAGAAATAACGGTTTGATGATATTTTCCAAGCTAACACAGAAAAGCAGCCCAGTTGTTGTTGCTGTATATCGTACTTCAAGCGAAAACGTGAAACCTCTCTCTTTTCTTCGGAATACATATACCCTATAACGTATTATTATATATCGAACAAACAGCTGTTTAGTTGGTATAAAGGGATAAATAGCTTTTTTTGTAGTGTCAGTGAACCTCAACATTTTTTATGTTTAAAAATGATTTTTGCTTGGTTAGATTGCATAAGCTATATGTATACCTGGTCACAGTTTCTTAATCGTAAGGTAATTTCGCATGATGCATCGCCATACTATGCGTGTATATATAGGTATTTTTCATTTCAAACGCAACCATGAGAAATGTGAAACTTTGTGTTGAGTAAAACCGAAATACGGTTACGCTCTCGAATTACAGCTGTACCTACTCTCTTCTTGTATATGCACATGGTGTTGGTGGTTTTTAAGAATCTAGAAAATCAGCAAATGTTACATACTACGTATGTGCATAATGTTGTATAGGGGTATTATGTATGCTTGTATTACAGAATCCATTGAAAATCTCATATGTTAGTTGGTTTTCACGCGTATACAAAGAGACGTTGATTGCTATTGCTGGTGTGATTTGTTGACTAGCGTTGAAAATCGTTGTTAAGTTAAAAGAAAGAAAGGATTGATTTTTTTTTTTTTTGGCGCCACTTCATTACACTATACATCTATACATGTATAGCTGAATTAAATTTGTAAATTCAGCTATACTTTACTGTTTATTCTTCACGAATAGAAATTTGCTATGCCGAGTAAACAAGAAAAATGCACAAATACACAAGGGAAGGGAATTAGAAAATTACAAATCCTAGACTTTTATATAAACGAGAGTGAATTATTATGCGCGGGCGCTTAAGGATTGGCGCCGCCTCTATTTATACATTAGGCTCTTGCATGAGAGAACGGTATATTACCTTTCTAAAAGCTAAGCCTTATACTATTATACCTAGTGCACCTTCTTTGTGCTCCTATAAAAAAGCCGCGAGCTATATACAGTCTCCTCGTCCTTTCCCAAATCTGCGCATTCGCCTCGAATAGAGAAAGAGAGAGATAGAAAGAGTCCAGCATCTCTTTTTTTCCCAAGAGATGCCAAGTCGCGATCGAGGTAAGAAAATGTGGGACCATTATCGGGACCGCGAGATATATGTATATACACACAGCGTCGTCTATATATATTTCAAGTTGAGAGTAGTCAGGTAAACAATGGAAGTTTTTTTTAGCGCACTCAATTGCAGCTGTTTGCTGTATGTATATATGTATGTATACACTAGCGGGGTCGTGTGCTTATATTTATGACGCGGGTGTATTGGGACTGTGGTTTAGACTTACGAAAAACTATCCTTGCTTTTAACGATTATCCTTCTTTTTCTATGTATTAGTGAATAGCTGCTTTTAGATACATCGTGCTGTATTAATATGTTGTAGCAAGTACTGTATATATATTTCCTTCTTACCTCTTTCTTGATCACTTGTATTATACCTATGTTTTGTAAACGCTTGGCTTGATATGTGCCTCTACCCCTCTCTTTATGTTTCCACGTTGAAAAGTGTAAAATAATAGTTTAGGAGAACAAAAGAAAGGTCTTCTACAACGGTATAACCTGATTTTTTTTATGGATTAAAACAGAGGTTCAAGGTTTCTTGTAAATGACGCATCAACAAAGAAGAAAACCAACCAAAAAAAACTCATAAAATTGAAAAATGTACACATAGGATCTTGGCTACCTGTAAGTCAATTAGAAGAACAAAAAAAATATGAGTAATATAAATGAAAAAGTCGAGGGATAAAGATCTGATCTACAGGATAATCTTATTTTTTTTCTTTATTTTTTGTACGGAATAACCAGTTTTCTCATTGAAACACCGGATTACGACTCATTAAGAAGTCGAAAAAGTAAAAGAGAGAGAGAAAAAAACACGTGGCACCTGAGTTCACTCGAGGGTATACACACACATGTATACGCATCGAACTCAAACCTATATTATGTACTCAAACAAGTGTATTTATACAGAGGAGGCGCCAAAGAGACAATCGGCAAACACTCGTATATATATATAGAAAAAAAAGAACTCTTACTTGTCGGTATAACATCAAAAGTTAAAAAAAAAAAAAATCAAGTCGTTGTCAAGAGTAAGCGAGAAGAGACAAGGTGATGGACTTGAGAATATAACGTGACATGGCTGTTTTACATATACAGGTACTCTATCTCATTCTCAAACAGCATCCTGCTCTCTCTCTCTCTCTTTTTCTCTCGCATCGATATAACACCCACAGCGACGACAGTGGCTGGTCTTATATATTTGAGTATTACCACGATGTCGAGACGACGTTTGAATATATATACAAAGCACGTGCTCGCAAGTGCCAACGGTTGAACGATCGAACTTACATATATATATATTCATATTGTAGAGAAGTCAAGCACGTTAAGTTTTGATTTTAAGATGTATTCGGTCAGTACAGTAGAATAAAAGCTACGGCGTAGTTATTTTATCATACCAATGTATAAGTATTATACAAGCAACTCACACCTATCGTTCTGTCGATTATTTAAACTTATCTTTTCAAGCTTCTTTCGAAGCAAAGATTTAAGAAAAAAAAAATCCTCAGTGGGTTCTCGACGGGGAGCAGAGAAGGCTCATTGGTATCGCTTGCGGATCACGTGTGATTAATTGGTTTCAGTGGATTGAGAGAGAGAGAGAGAGAAAGAAAAAGAAAGAGAATCTATGTTGGTTGGTTAAGATGAGCGACGTTGATTGGAGCCTGTTTTTCGTAACTATTACGCAATTCACTACCCCCACGAACGCGTAACGAACGTCCACACAAGTCTAAGGAACCAAAGAATTAGAAGGTCGGTTTTCAACCAATCCGTTAAGTTTGAGAGAGAGGGAGAGAGGATAATTCCGTGTCGAATGGCAAGTTAATGACTCTTGAGATCAAGATCAAAAAATCGTGAAATGTTCGACGGCTAAACAACGAGAGAGACTGACTACCAGAAGAAAAGGTGTATATCAGAATCTAACCTCGTGTTTACAAGTGGCCGATGTGACGCCTGCTTGTGTGAGTACCTAAGAAGAGATCGTGAGGTTTTATATTGAAAGAAAAAAAAGAATCTCTCTTTCATTCTCTCTCCGTCGTGACAATGTATTTCTATCCATCGCTTGTTTGTTCCTTGTTTACGTGTTCAGCACGATAACGTGACTCTTTTAGCAAGAGATCTGATATGTTTTCTCGCGGGTTTATATATACTAGTAAGTTTACTGGTGGTAAGATGGAAAAGTGAGAGCAGGTCTTTTAGATATAGAACCAGAAAAGAGATTTAATGTCAGAGGAGATATTTTTCACCTATACGTATATATGAGTTTGGGTGGCTGACGATTTTCTACAAAACTTGCAGCTGATGCTATATGTATTCTTTCTGGCGAACATTGCACACTCCGTGACTTTTATATTTGTATGAGAGTAAGTATGAGGAGGAACGTTGTGCGCGCGTGGAATACGCGAGAGAGGGACTTGATCAAACGACAAGATCTTTTTCCCTTCGACGATACTATATACAAGAAGATTTTTATTTTTTAGTGATGTTCTTTTGTTTTGTGCTTTCTTGAGCTTGAGACAGTGCTTTTGTAATTTAAAATCAGTCGAGTTGCGTTTTGATGTTTTATTTTTTCTTTTTAAGAAATTGCGCATATTCAAATAACTATGGCATTAGTAGTCATAAAGAAGAATTTGAAAATTAATATTTTTAAATAAATTAAAAATATTAATATTTTTTGAACAAAGTCAAAGCACTATAAGTATAAACATAAATATCTCGTCCGGACACATCTATCTAAGAAAAAAAAACAATCTTTTTTTTTCAGCACAAAATTTTAGTCATACAAAACCACAGTCAACTCGACCACTCCTTAGTCGTCACCTCTTTTTCTTTCTTTTCACATTCAAGACTGGGGCAAATCAGTGCGAGAGCAACGAAGAAGAAAAAGAAGACAAGAAGAGTCAACGCAGAGCTTCTCACTGTAAAACCACATAGGCAAAAAAAAAAAAAGAAAAGAGTCGGGGAAATAAATTGGACCATCTCTTGTAAAACCAGTGCTTCTACGCGGTTCACATAAAGCGAAATGAGTGAAAAGAGAGAGAGAAAGAAAAAGAGAGCAGAAAAAAAGGGAAACGAGGCCGACAACGTCCCGGAGGTATATACTTGCAAAAGCTTGGTCCCAGCCCTTCTATATACTTGTGGCTGCTGCGTCGAGCTCTTCTTCTTCTTCTTCGTGGTCTCTTCTACTTCTCTTCTTCTGCGTGTGCTTATAAAAGTGTGTGGGTGAGAAAGATAGAAAGAGTTAACTTTTGTGAGTAAGAAAAGATAGAAATTTTAATATTCCACCCATGCACGAGGAAGATGTAGTGGCCGCAAAAAAAAACTAGTTTGCTCTCTCTTGCTTGAGAGACACAGAGCGAAGAGGACACACGCGGAGTAAGGGATTAACGGCCTGGATTTTAGAAGAAAGAGAAAGAGAGAAGTTTGCAAATATAAGAGTAGATACATATACACACACATAGACTTAAAAGGAACCTATATTTCGTAGATAGCTGCTGTTAGCTTATGAGAAGAAACGAAGAGTTAACCTAGACGGGCAATAATTGATGGGCGGTTTCTTATAGTTTCGCATACGGATTTTCACCAAATCAAAGGGACGAATTTAAAAAACGTCTTTTGCTTTTATATATACATAAATGACGCACGACTATTCGTATTAAAGTCTCTTCTGCGAAACAGAAAGAATTGAGCGTCCAAAAACATTATTTTTTCTTTCTTTCTTTCTTTTTTTTTTGTTTTGGCAAGGAGTGCAAGAGCGTGCGCGTGTGGGTTGGGCCTTTTGTCACTCTAAATAAGAAGGCACGCGCGCTTGTGTGTTGTGTGTAGGGTGGAGAGGGGGAGAGAGAAGAGGGCGTGCTGAGCTTGCGACTCGTTTTTAGAGTGCGCTTAGCAAATAAAACAAATTCTGTTTGATTTAAAGTTCCATGAGACGGATAATAACCTGGTATAGGCAGACGTCCCACTGAGATCCTACTTTTCTCTCAAGCCTCCTCTTCTTCTTTTTTTTGTACTTATTATTTATATTTTTTTTATTTTTGTTTGCATATCTTTTTGTTTCTCATCTTTTTATGTTTCTAGATAGAAAAAAAATTTGTAATTGAAAAAGAAGGACATCCTATTCTCTTTTCCTTGTCCGTTATTATACGATCCGCATTTAATATTACAAAGTACACCATAAAAGAACACACACAATCAAGTTTAAGCAAGCACTAACAAAGTTAAATAAAAACCCAAGACAGCCGCAATTTCGTAATTTACCCTTTTTTTTACCTTTTCTCATCTCTTTTTCATCTCTCTCGAAAGCTTGCAAACGCGAAAAAAAGAGAACCGAGTTATAAATTAAAGAAAATTAAACGAGATCCGTCGTCCCTATATTATATCCACCAACAGCACGTCTACGAGTTTCGTCCCTTCATCAACCACGTTGTTGTTGTTGTTCCGGTCACAATTAAAACCTCAATTTCAAACACCACGGTAAACTAAGCGAGGGCAAAATAAAAAAAAGAGGGAGACCCGGCGACTACTTGCGATTCTTTATTTTTTTTTTTTCGTTCCAGACTTGAACTATACCAACCCTAGCTTGCTTTTCTCCCCTTTTGTGGCTTTTTACTTCCGTACACACGAAAAGACGCGCACGAGTGCATACCACTATATAGAACGTTCGCATACGGACTTTCCGGAATGTTATATATGCACAGCAGTGGAAACTCTTGCATCGTTCTGGGCACACGTGCGTAGCATTGCACAAAGTTTCGTGTTAACTCATTTATTAAAACGAGTATATAAAAAAAATGTGATAAATATACATTATTATAAGTACAATTTTTTTTTATCTTTTGAAACAGTGAATTTTATTTATTACCAAAATGACTCCAAGTATCAATTTAGCGTGAACGTTTATTTGGAAGTATAAGATTGAAGCTTAACAGAAATCGACAAAAAATAAAAGAAAAGAGTGAACGTGTGAGGTAGTGGAGGAGAAAGAAGAGATGCGTGAAAGGATTCTTTCATTCGGTGTTCAAGCGAAATCGAAATCGTGCACGCCTTCTCGGTCGCGCATCATCAATTTGAAAATTATAGCTTTATAACTTACAGACAACCCATGGCGAGAGAAAAAGAGAGGCTAAAATCTTAATTCACTGAATCGTTTTTATTAATCTCACACGTATATATCAATGTAATAAAGAGAAGCCAGTCAGTAGTGTCAATATAAATATGAATAAACGTTAATGTATATATAGATTATAACTTTTTTTTACCATTAATTAATTAAATTATTATGCATGAATTGCTCGCGGCTAAAGTATAATAAATCGAATTTTAATTAATGACGCACACACACAGCTAAAGCTTTTTTATAAATATATTTAATACGGATCAAATGAATATCAATAAGAGGGATTTCTGCTTAGTTATTTGCATACAATGGATTTGAATTTCAATAGGGTAGGTGCGGGAGAGTGAAAAATAAAGGGATGGAGTAAGGGGGACAAGTAAATGCCCAATTGCTTTGCATAAAAAGTATTAAAGGGTATTGCTTTGCCGAAACGATGTCAATTGAAGTAATTCTATTAAGCTACCTTATACACACACATACTTACATACTATGGCTTCTTAATAACCTATTCATAAATATTTGCAAAAATTATATATTGGATGTTTAATAATAGAGTTTACGTGATGGTATTAAACTGTTCATTTGAAGCTACTGCTTCTATGGGTATTACCACGGTTTTTATTATATTTCGCATTTTTTTTTTTATTTAAAAGATAATATCTCAATAAACCATTTAATAGAACTTGTACATGGTATCATTAGACATTTACAGCAAACTTGCTTCTTACAACTTCTCTAATATTACAGATCCCAATTATGTTTTGCTCCTATAAACCCTCAACTCAATACATTAAGCTCCATTATACTCATAATTTTTAAAACAACTTTATTGAAACTACATTAAAACAGTAAACTCACATGTATTTCTAAATATAACTTATCGTCATAACCCAGAGAAAGTCTTAAAATCGCAAATGTCGACTTACTACAGTATAAAAGACGCAGAAACGCAGGTGCGCGCGAAAAATAGCAGAGGAACGATCTTATCGGCGTCGATTGCAACTTCTCTCTCTTTTCTCTCCCTCTTTCTTATATATGTATATACCTACTATACTCTTTTACTTACTGTGCCGCGTATAGTAATTAGCTGTAAGTCTCTCTCTCTCTCTCTCTCTCTCTCGTGCAGCTGCTCGCGTGGCATACAATGACGAGCTTCGCGTAAAAGTGGGCTTCTTTAGTATATGGCATAGCAGCGGCAGCGGATGTGTGGTATAGGTATATAATATACGAGGGGTTTGTTTTAATTTTGCACACATGCGTTTATATTTAGAGTTGAGTTGATGTTTATACAGTAGAATATAATTCTTTATTGGAAGATTTTACTTTTTTTTTATTTAGATGAAAAAAATTTTGTGAGATTTTGGAAATGGGTTTTAAAAAAATGCTTGAAATTTTGGAGTATTTATAAAACGAATGCGTCGTATTTTTACTTATACGTAAGAGTATATATGTATGTGTGAGATGTGATTTTGTGGTTTAAATATTTCACGCAGAGATAAAAGTTAGTGGAAAATTCATTAACCTTTAACAGCCGTTATGATAATTTTGTTATCATTCATTTATACACACACGCAGATATATATGTACGTAAATAATGAAGAATAAGTCTTGTAACAAAACGAGTATTTTATATCTTTGCTTCTTTATTCTCATTCATTTTAATGTGATACATTGTTCGACTTCAAATATTAAAAATCTTTTTTTTAATAATTCCAACTGCTGAATAATTAAATTTTTCAAGGCATATACGACGAAAGAAAATATATCAAAGAAACCATATACCGGACAATCAAGCATAACATTGTAGATATATTCATCTGCAGAATTTGTTAAAAGACAAAACACGTCTTGAACGTTTCTCTCTTTCTCTTTCTTGACAAACACATTTATCGCATTAACAGTTGTGCGATACATAACTACAACGACTACTGCAGCGAACCCTCCAAAAAAAAGTAAAAGCTCGCTGAAAGAACAGAAGGAGGAGAGTGAGAGAGTCTGCAAAAAAAAAAAAAGAGAGAGATAGAGACGAGCGCGTGAAAAACGTCTCTCTCGTCAATATAAACCGGCGCCAGTATATAGCAGCAGCATTTCTGCGCAGAAAGAGTTGCTATAAAGCAAGAAGAAACTTAAAAGAGAGTGGGAGAAAAACAGGGAGCGTTATAAGAGTAGTATATATAGAGGGTGGGTGGGGGGTATTTGCCGATATATATATGTACAAGCGCGGAAGGGGTTACAAGACAAGCGCTGGTGTGGAGAAGTGATGAGCGACCGAAAGAAAGAGAGGGGGGGGGGAAGTAAAGTACGTCGAACTCGGCATGTGCAGTTTCCAAGGTCCCTTTTATCTTAGCGAGACACTTCTTTTTCCCTTCTTTCATCTGATATTTTCATTTAGGAGCGATTTATCATCCTCTGACTATGTATATATGTATATGTACGCAGGGGCAGAATGAGTGAGAAAGAGAGACAAAACAGTGTGTGGTACGTCTTCTCGTAAAGTCTCCTCATCTGAAGAATTAAGGATGATGCTGTGTGTGAGCTTTTTTTCTTATACATGCGGCTATTAAGACTTTGGGGCGAGAGAGAAATACCTCCTCGAAGGTCTCTGTGTATAACCCCTTAGTTATTCAGCGTATGTCGATGATGAATTTAAAATTTTTTTTTTTTATTTATTACTGCAGACCCCTTCCTTGATATTTCTCTTATCGTCTTGCACATATATCATATATGCTGAAGAGAAAACACTTGTGTGTGTCTCAAAGTTGATTATTTCAGCTGAGGATTGCTGCTGTTGCTGCTAACTATACAATCGTCATTATTATTACTCACGATAAATACGAGCAATACACATTCTGGAATGACTTCAGTATTTAAACTTGTATATTTTCATCCAACATTCCAACCAGCTATTATAGGGTATAAAGCAGCATAAATTTTCAACAAACCAAATAGAAAGGGGTTAGAAATGCACAAATATTTTCCACTATATATCCACATACACATACATATATCCAAAAACGCGAACACTCTATAGCGTTAGAAACCATAGAAGAAAGAGAAGGTGGAATGGCAAACACACTTAAATTAGAAGCGGGGCCTACGGGTTAAATGTAGAATCGGATCGCAGAGAGAGAGCGAGAGAAGAGAGCGAGAGCTTGCATATTTCTGGACTTTATGACCGTGTTACGGGGGGGTCTCTAGTTAAAGCTATGCTGCTGCCGTTACCGCTAGTCCGAATAACTATATAATGTCACCCGCCGACACCGTAGAGGTAGAAAGAGAGTAAGAAAGATGTTGGCATAGCCAAATGTTCTAAAAACCTATTTCGGTCGAGCCACACCGAGCAGTTACTTTTATGTATACGTATATCTACACCTCTATCTGGCTTATCTTGCGCAGAGTTGGCTTTTCCGTATAGAGCTTCGTGCGACCGTAGAATAGAAAAGCCTCCCGAGAGAGGGAACTTGATGGAAAATATGTGTGTGTGTGTGTGTGTGTGTGTGTGTGTGTGTGTGTGTGTGTGTGTGTGTGTGTGTGTGTGTGTGTGTGTGTGTGTGGGTGGGTGTGTGGGGGGGAAATTCCCCGAATCTTTATGTCTCTCTCTCTCTATCTTTTTCTCTCTCTTCCTCCTCCCACCCCCCTTTTTATGTATATGCTCAAGCACCGGTCACGCGCTACGGCACTTCCGGCCCTCACTACTACTGTACGTGGAGAACGCGAGAGTCTCTCTCTCTCACTACTCGGTTATTCTACTATATATGAACTACGATCGCGAAAAATATAATGTGTACGTTAAAAAATATGTACGTGTATGTGTGTGTGTGTGTGTGTGTGTGTGTGTGTGTGTGTGTGTGTGTGTGTGTGTGTGTGTGTTTGTCGTTTATATATAGTATTTGGACTCTTGCGTGCAGCGTCCTTTTGCCAACCTTGACGTTTCTCTTGCTCTTCTTCTTCTTCCTGTGTGTGTATATATATTTTGCACTCACTCACTATTATATGTGTACTTGTTTCTCGTTTTGATGTTTGTGTGACGGTTTTTTTGTTTTTTTTTCTTCTTTTATACTTTTTTTGTTTGTTTGTACATGCACTGATGGTTAAAAATTTAATGACTGACTCTAACGAAGTACCGTGTTTTTTTTTACGGTGTTACGTAATGATAAATGCTTATGATTATTTCTTTGAAAAATTTAGAGTTACATTTTTCTATTTTTGTGCTTTATTAAAAAATATTGAGTTGGTAACTTTTGTTTTTTTTTTTTTTATTATTAAACTTTATAAAATAAAAAATTTCTTTTATGTGTATTCGATGATTAAGTTGCAAACATTAATTTAACTTGTGGTTGAAGTTTGAAACTTTGTTTAGCGGAGAACATGATACTACATCCGATTACTTAACCAAACTACTTGTTAAAATAAAGTTTTTAGCAGGAGTATTAAGTTTTATAAGAACACGTGGCTAATTTAAATTTCCTTTCAAGTATAAGAAATATTACACAATATCACAATGAACTCACCAACCAGAAATTAATAACTTCATCCTTTTCTTTTTTTTTCTTCATTCACAATCTATTTTAATAACTTGGTACCACCTACTAAACTATTTCTTCGCAGAAGATGCTCTTAAAAGTACAGTATTTATCTTCCTACAGTACATTCCAGTATTGCTAGACTCAAAAACGCAACAGCTCATGTCTACTACACGTGGTTTAAATTCCGGGTTCACATATAAATATATCATTTGATTTTCACGCAAGCAAAACGTGCTCTGTTCAGAACACGGCCTTGGAGCTGACATATACGGATATGTCTATAAGAGAGAAGGGAAACATATATATACGGAAACGAATTTTTATTTTTATTATTATTATTATTATTATTATTTTTATTATTATTATTGATGTAGAATCAGTTTTATGTTGGCTCGAAAAATCCAATGAAATTTAAAGGGTATTACTAAATCGTGCTTCAAAGTATAAGATCGTCGAAAGATATTAATTATATCGTTTTTATTCAACGGACGAAACAATACAGACAGACAGACTAGCTTTTACTTTTCAGCATGGGCATGTATAACGGATTAAAATCGAATCCGCGAGTAGTCTTAAGAGAAAAATAAGAGAGGGAAAAAAAAGGTGATTGCGTAACGATATACATGGGAAGAGAAACGTGTATTTATGCGCTCAGCAGCATAGAACTGCATCTCTTGGAGATACACATACCAGTTTTCACGGTATATATATACACTTTGACCCGAGGGGAAAGTTCATGTTTATGTATATATATTTCGTCACCGCAACTATATACTTCTAGACTCCCAAAGAGAAAGATATAAATGCATAAAAAGAGATGCATCTCACGAGATATACGAGGTTAAATAAATGCGTATATATATAACTTGCAGTTAAAACCCGGAATTACCAAGTATCAAGAATCATCCAACTTCACATCAGCTAGTTTCTCGTATGGATCACTTGCAAAAAAAAAAATAAATTCAACAAAGAGAGAGAGGATTTTATAAGATCGATAACTGTATAAACCTAAACCGCGTTAAAGTCCGTTCAAATAAATATATACGCAAGCTGAAAACTATCTGTATATTATACCGATACTCTATCGATTTTCTCGTGAACTGCGAAAACAAGGCAAACACAGCGCAGACAAAACTATACATATATATACGTGAACGCACTTCCGAGAAGATAGCCTCAAGCGATTTTACCCGCTTCATAGATATTTCGTATGCGGGCGTAATAATAAACCGTTCTCGTATACAGCCAGTCGTCTTACCTCTTTTATTTTTGCAAAGAGTAGAAGGAGGAGGAGGAGGAGGAGGGGGGAAATATTTGCATTGATTTGGCATTATAATGTTTGCTCGGGAGATGGAGGGAATATTGGCAGAGTCGATTCAACCGGAAACTCTTAGGTCTCCCACTTATAAATTGAAATCTCGATTCTCTCTTCGATATATGTATAAGCAAAAAGAGACGTGAAGAGAGAAAAAGACAGCATTTACATAGAATGCCCTCGGCACTATAATATATTCTATCTCCCTCTATCTTAATGCACCTTTCTATAACCCAACGTCAAAATATTTTTCTATCACTTGTAATCCAAAGTCTCTCCCATATCTAGTCTCTTGATTTGAACCTTCACCGTATATATCAAAGGCGTCAAGAAAAATCAACTCGATCAACCTTTTTTTGCTTAATGAAGCCCCACGTCATTTCCACCATGCACATCTCTAATCCGTGATCGTTTCCGGGCGCACTTTGCAAATTAACACAGCTTACTGCCTCTCTTCTCCCTCTTTAACCCCTTCCTCACTTCTCTATAGCGCATTAACCAAAGTAAGAGGTTAATCGTGCCCCGATCCTCAGCTATAAGAGAGCGAGAGAAAATTCATGGTGGAAAAGTCGTGAGAGAAGCAAAACGTGATCTAAGGTTCTCTCTCTTGCTCTCTTCGAATATAGGCTTTTATACTTGCAAGAGTGCACGTGGAGAGAAAGGAGCAGTGGCATAGGTAAGGGGCAAGCGAACGCGTGCACACTTTTCCCCTTCTTGTGCCGAGGAGGAATCGTTGATCGCTATCTCTGTAGTATATACCTATATATTCGGTTTGCTCCGGCTGCAAGCAGCTCCTGCTCCTTCTCTCCTGAGAAGGCCCGTCGTCACCACCGAAGTTGTCTTCACAGTTTCAGCTGCCTTTCTTTTAATCACATTTACTTTGCTAACTTTTTTGAAAATTTTATTTTTCTTAATATTGAATTTATTAAAAATTTTAGTCAAAGTTTGTATATTTAGAAGTATTATAACTAGGGAAAGTCAAGCCAAGAGACTAACGAGAAAGTACAGTAGAGGAGCTCGCCATATTATGCTAAAAAATGGGCAAGGGTATGTACTAGCCAACAACGACAGTCATACGACACACAACGCAAGTAATCTGAGTAGAGAGACCATTATCCCCCCTTTCCCTTAACTTTACTGTTTTTCTCAGCGCCTTTTCTGGAAAATCTCGTATGTGCATACGAGAAAAGAAAGGCCAGTGTACCGAGATTACACATTGAGATCTGGACGCGTTAAGCTAACGCTTGACCCTAGACGACATGTACAGGCTCTGTAAGCGAAAAAAGGTTCACTTCTAAAATAATGTGCTCTATACGAGATCCTGGAGAACAGAGATGATGCAAGGAATACAAAAATTTACGTTAGACAAAGATTTGATGATTCTGTTTATAAATAAGAGTACAATAGTTATGAGTATTGCCAAGCTTGTACAGTGAGTGCTTTCAATGATTCACGAGTGTTATTCTGGAAACTTTTTATCCTCGCGTGCCCGATAACGCATTATCGATGTGCTAATAATAGGGAGATTCAATTCGAGTGTGTGCATGTATGTATGTATGTATGTACATATGAGCGTTGAAATAATACACGCGGTGTTAATGGCATGTTGAATGGCTGCTTTATCGCGATACTCATTTTTTTTTGCTTTTTCTTCTTTTGCTTCCTCTCTTTCTTTTTCGAGGCATGTGTTTTTTTAAAGTGGATGTGAACGACTATAGTTACGATATAGTGAGATGCAGGGTTAAAATTATTTTTTTTTTTTTATTTATTGAGTGGAGTAGTTAATTTGAGATAACGCGATTGTTGTGTTTTTAATTATAAAAATGTAATCATTTAACTGTTTGAAAAAATGTTGGTTGGTAAATATGAAAAAGAAAAATTAGTCTTTTTAATTAGTTAGAAGAAAAATCGTAATCCCTTTTAAACGTGAATTATTTATTAATGCTGGGTAAACATTTGTTTAAATATGTATACATACATGAATCAAGAAATGAGCAAAGTTTACACGCATATCTATCTCAAGTCCCGTAAAAGCGATACGTTAAATTCTTATAAAAATATACGAAAAAAAAAAGAAAAGAAAAAACGACACAAGATATAAATTTATCTTATCAAAGGGAAAATAAGCAAGCTTCCTAACAAAATAAAATTTTCAATTTTTTAATTAAAAAATTCTTATTTAATTAATAAAATCTAACGACCAACCATTCCCATAAAGTTCAAATAGAAATTTCCTTTCACGTCCAAAAAAATACCATTGGATATTTGAAAAATTCATCATTTCAAAGGTTAAATTTGATATCGAAATTCATAACTCCGATAGTCATCTCTCGCTCTTTCAACTATAGAAATATACTGCGTAATTTGAAACCCTCTACGTTACCCGTCAGATAACCAAACGTCCCGACGTTTTCATCTTGTCTCATCGCGCACACACACACACACAAACAAATATAAATAGTCAGGATACGAGTAGTCAGATAACACATTTGAAATCTCTTTTAGCGGCATATCCTAAACTCATTTATCTTACGATTCTTTCTCTCTCTCTCGCTTATATTATATGAAACGTTCAAGAAAATGCTTTCCTGTCGTAAAACACAATAGGATGCGACGTAGCGTATAACACCATAATAAGAGATCCTAACGTAAAAAAAAAAAAAAAAAACAAATGACTGTATAGCAGTGGCGAGTTTAGTATAATATCACTGTACGTTCAAATATAACGCGAGTAAAAAAAAAAAACAGCTGACTATACATAGTGTAACACATAGCCTTAAGGGCAAAGTCGTATATATACATACACACAAAACCCTATATTCTTGAAGAGCAAAAATATATATGAGCGCGGGAGGATTATTGCGCAAGAAGAGTAGTTCACGAGATCTCTCTTTCTCTCAAGAGAATCAGATCTTTCTCACACATACGATACGTATCCTATACTACACAACACACATGTGCGCCTCCTTTCGTTCTTTCTCTCTCTCTCTCTCTCTCTCTCTCTCTCTCTCTCTCTCTCTGTCATATTTTTTTTGTTCTTTTTTTTTATATTCAGGAGTGTTCCTCTTTTGCCGCTATAAGATGCCGAACGTGTATTATAAACCAAGGCTCTTTTTCGCGCGAGAGAGAGAGCATGAAACTTAAAATTATTTTATGCTTTTCCGTGCAGTCGAGGTCTTTTGCTATGTGTTGTTGTTGTTGCATTGCTCCATTGCACATACACACATACGTATACATGCAGGATAGGTGATTACACCTAAGGAGTGTATATATAAGTTGTGTGCGCGTGAGAATCGGTCGAGGTCGTAAATCGCAATTATTGCGAATACACATTTTGCTTTTTTTTCCTTCTTCTTTTTACGCACACGCTTTCCTCTCGTAGGGTAAACTGCCCAGTTATTGACCGATTTGTCAAAATGCTACTTTGAAAGGCTTATAATTATTTTATTTTAGTATTTATCAATAGTATTTTTGAT
>JAPYZE010001901.1:0-62500 GCA_030522805.1 Leptomastidea abnormis
TTAAGGTGTTTGAAAGTTTTCGTCTCTCTTCTGACAGTTTTTTTTTTCTTTTTTTACGAAATATTAGAAGCTATCGAACAACTCGTCAAGCTCTATTTTCTTCCTTCCTTATTTTCTTTTTTTTTTTTTTCGTAAAAGTTTCTGGATTGATCTAAATTGTTTTTTTACGAGTTTTTAATTATATTTTAAATTTTTATTTTATTTTTATTAGTACATTGTTTAAGAAAATAATATCTTTATTTTTAACAGTTATTATCAATTGATAATTGAGCAATATTATTCTTTAACTATATTTATCAAAAGATATACTTTCCAATCCTCGTTGATTTATCATTTTTCTTTATTTCTTTTCTTTTTTTTTTTTAATTGATTAATTCAACTCACAATAAAACTGTAAAACGAGTAAAGAAGTCGTCGGTAGAAATAAAAGCAAAACTGTCTTACTTCTTAATCCCATTTCTCTAGTCTCTCTCTCTCTCTCTCTCTCTCTCTCTCTCTCTCTCTCTCTCTCTCTCTTGCGCTATATAATATTAAGGCTAAGAGAAGGAAAAGATAATGAGATATCCTCTCATTTATTACAGTCTTCTGTAACTTTATACGCTATCTCTTCTCTATATCCCTTTCAATTTAGAAAAAACTACTTCGCAAAGTCTTGCCGAGAGCGGCGAAGTAGACGTAAAGAGAGAAGAGCTCAACTTAACTATATATACACCACCACTACTATTCTCTTCTTTTTTTTTATCAAATAAAACATAAAGGTCTCTCTAGTCTCTTCTTCTTCTTTTGGCCTCATGTCTCCTACTTCTCCTTAAAGTAATATGAATACATAAAAGAAGAAGAAGAAGAAGAAGATATGCACGACTTCAACTTTTACCAAAAGCGTATCGCTATATACTATAGGTACTTATATTATACTATATAGTCAAAAGAGTAAAAGCAAGTTTATATATATGCGGTAGAAGTTGAAGAACAATGGGTAACTATAACCCAAGAAAAGGAAGTCGTTCGAGTAAGAAAAAGATCATGAGCTTAGACAAGCAATAGTACGAGTTGAAAAAAAAAAGAAAATAAAAGAGTATCGCTATATAGTTTTAGCGGGTGAGACAAAAGCTCTCGATACCTATATGTGATTACCAACTTTTTTTACTTTTCTTTTTTTTTTCTTTTGATCTTTTTCACTCAGATCATTTGTTATCTCACGTTCTGTATTAAATTTTACGATATAACCAATCATCAGATAGATATTTCAACTTAACAATCTCTGAAATCGAAAAAAAAAAAAAAATAAATAAAAATCGATACTTTAAAAAAAATAATAATAATAAGTAATGATAGCATCATCGATACCAAATTGTCATAGCCAAATGGTACCGACATATGTATAGCTTCACTCGTCTTTACCCATCATACTATACCTTCTCCGCTCTTGTGGCTTACATTTCACACGCGGCTCGTTCGCTCGCTCACACGAGATAAGCATAAAAATTGACAGGTGTCGATAAGTGTCCGCTACGTGTGACAAATTTCCTTTTTACCCAGGGATATATAACGTCCTTCTTCTTTCTCTCTTTCT
The DNA here is from genome assembly GCA_030522805.1 of Leptomastidea abnormis. NCBI lineage: Eukaryota > Metazoa > Arthropoda > Insecta > Hymenoptera > Encyrtidae > Leptomastidea > Leptomastidea abnormis. The sequence goes on from JAPYZE010001901.1 coordinate 1,574, forward strand.
GGTGAGAATCTGCAATTTGCGTGTTTTTTTTTTTTATCTGTCTGCATCACTTATATCATTTTTCTCGCGATCTTTTTACCTTGGACATAACGTTCTATCTTTTTCTCTTTATACTTGTAAGTATGTATGTATGTTATTGTCAATTTCTTTCTCTCTCTCTCTCTCTCTCTCTCTCTCACTTACTCTGCATCTGATTTACAAATCTTTCCATCATGTACGTATATGGACTTTAGATATATATTATCTGAGCATCGGCTTAATGGAAGCTTCTTCCGGTCCAAATTGATTTGCAGTTGCCATTACTCTTGGATGATTTAATGAGGCCCGGCGACGACTACGACAACGACGACGACGTCGAGAAAGGAAATCGGTCTATTACACTGTAGATAGAAGGAGGTTACATTTCATATCTCTCTCTATTTTTCTCTTAAATATTTCTATATAGTCATAAATTATTATTTATGAACAATGATATATTACTTATATCTTAAAACAATTTATCTTTATAGATAATAAATGACATATTTTTAATAAAAGTATATTATATTTAATACTTATACTTAAATAAAATCGTTTATAATATCCAGTTCTATTTATATGTATTACCGAAAACTTGCTTAATCGTCAAGAATTCGAAGAAGAAATAAAAATAACCTTAACTCATCAAGGTAATAATTATTTTTCCTATTAAGAAAATAGATACCTAATCCTCGAAATAAGCTTGTGACCAAAGTAAGTGTCTAATATATATATCTTCCTTATTTTTTCTTTTTGTCTATCCTTCTCACACTCGAAAAGCTCATATCATCATCAAACGTGACGTCTCAAGCTTTCTTTCTATATCCCTCCTCCTTTCTCATTTCTCAAGCATCGATCAAGTATCCGCTTTCTCTCTTAACCACGAAAATCTCGTTACGCCCACGAACTTAATCGTCCCCTTATCACGTATAATACAAAGCTTATCTAAACGCGACATCCCTCCTTCTTTTTATCCATCATGAAAAAAAAAAAAAAAAAAAAAGAGACTCATCCATGTAACGATCGCTTCGAAATTTTCGTTAAATTCGCACGCGCCCTTTATATACTCATCGTCATCGTAACAGGGGTAAAAAAGAAGATATAAAGAAAGAGGCGCGGCTTAATTTTTTTTTTTTTTTTTTTTGCGGCAGCCTCGATCGCCAGCGATTACGTTACTGCTGGCTTCGCAAAGTGTGTCTGTCTGAGTAAGATAGAAGAAGAGAGAGAGAGAAAAAAAGTTAAGAAAGCCAAGCCATATCCTATATAACTACTACCTACAGAAAGAGAGAGAGAGAGAGAGAGCGGCTTGGAAAATCCCGAGACTCGTTAGAGGAGAGCCGCGTAGTAACCCAAAGGGGAAGAGGGGTATATATGGAATCCCCAAAGTGCACCTCGCGGCAACGACGATGACGACGACGATGCTGGCCTTTCTGTCTTATATACCCTTTCTCTTTTCCCTTCAGATTTTCTCGAATCCCTGTAAAAGAGAGAGAAAGAGCTTTCGAACTGCTAACCTTGCGCTATATATACTCTCTATCGTTCAGATATATACTGGCTTCTCTTTCCCCTTTCGTCCTTCCCCCCAACCCTTACTATAGTCTTTCTTCTACGGAGCAGCTTCTGCAGAATTAGGATCCGATAGATTGAACGGGATGCTGACTTTCTTCTTCTTCTTCTTTTTTCTTGTGCACTACTACTCTCTTTCTCTCTTGCTAGCGTTCTTTTTGCCATTATTGGGGCGCCGGCTGAGCCGTGGCGCGCCGGATGAGCGAGTAGATAAAGAAGTGGAAAAAGCTCTGTTTTTTTTTTTTGCTTTTCTTTTTTCTCTGATTTTTTTTTTTTTTTTATTTTTCGAGTGGATGCAATCTCGTTGATTAACATGTATATAAGAATGTAAGTTTTATAAGTTTAAGAAAAAATATTAGATGTTTATTTACACTTGTTGTTTTTCTTTTCTGATATTGGTACCTACAAATTAAAATCATAATTAATTTATCTTCACTTATTAATTAATATCAAAACTCTTATTATACCCATACCTTTACTTTCTACAAATTTTAATTTCAAAAATAAAAATCAATACCGTCTTAATTTACACACAAAACAAGATAATATAATATAACCTTCCACTAATTTTCACTGAAATAATATACCTCTTTCTCTCTCTCTCTCTTCTTGACTTTCTCGCTCTCATCACTTCATCCACGTGTCTTATCGCTCAAACTCTTCTCTCTTTCACGATATATATCGCCTCGGTATATTGCCAAGCTCCACTCAGCTTCAGTTCTTTGTTTTTTTACCCCTCCTTCCTTCTCCTACACCCTCTACTTTTACTCCTATCCATCTAGGCTCTTCTTTATATATATATACAGGCAATACTTCGGGATGACGATGTGAATCTAAGCGGTAGATCAGTCTACCTCTCTGAAATCACGAACGACTAGTGTGTATGTGTGTGTGTCTTTATTCTATCGAGCTTGCAGGATTTTATATCTCTCAATGCTTGCAAAAGCTGGGATAAGGAGGAATAACGTTGTCATCGTCATCGTGTGGGTTGAAATGCGCTTTAATTCTCTCGACTCATTGCGTTGATACTACTACTATGATTGTGACTTATTAGTCTGATCTTGTCAATGGTGACGGAAATTGTTTATTTGCCTTACAGACGTTATAATGTATTGGATATAGAAGTACACGTTCATGATTATATAAATATATGTTGTTTATTTGATCGATTTTATTTACCTTTAATCATCGTTGTCTTTATTTATAAAGAAGTACGTAAATTTTTAAAAAAAGTTAATGCTTGATAAATTCACAACTGCATTCGTATACATTTAATCATCATTGTTAGCTATAAAATGGGCTCCATCATTGAATTGCCCACACTATTTTTATGTCGTCGGATTTTCATTGGTGTCGTCGACTGATAAGATTACTAATAACCTTAACTTCGCTCCATTTGATTTATCAAACAGTCTCTTTCCATCACTCGATTGCAAAAAAAAACAAGGTTGTATTATTATTATTCTGCAAATGATACTCTTATTTTAACACTAAAATATTTATGATACAAACATGAACGTATTACATAGCTTAAAAAAATTATTTAATTTCGTCTAATACACCTCTTACACCTGTATAGGTATATTCCATCCCTTCTTTTTTTTTCTCTTTTAAACACTAAACTCAAGTACACGGAAATTCCTTAAGTAATCCACGAATAATTACGTTCTACGCGCGTAGACTTATAAATATTTATAAGTGTAAAATTACGTTAATACCAGAAAAGAGAGAGAGAGAGAGAGAGAGAAAAAATCCCTTCTTCTCTCACATATCTCGGCGTGTCTACTTCGAAAATTACCGTGAACTATAGTAGTAACTCTCCAAGCAAGCAAGCATACGAACGAACTGAACGAATAAGTGTTGTGCGTTTCCTAAAAACCAAGCCTATCAAAAAAAAAAAAACTTGCAAGCAAAAGAGCCTCGAGCAGCACCGCTACAACACTCTTAGTAGTAATATATAGTATAGTTGTGCTGCAACTCTCCTTTTGGTTTTTGTATCACGAATAGAGGCTGGTAGCGCTCGTAAAAAAACAAAGTAAAAAATAAAAAAAAAAAGATCCAGGCTACTACCTTACTTTCAGACTTTTTCAAGAAATCCCATAAAGATAATTCCGTACAGGGTGGATACATATATATTTGGTAAGCGAAGCTAAAATAGAGAGAGAGAGAGAGAGAGAGAGAGAGAGAAAGAGAAAGATATGCCGTCGCGCTCTGGCGCGGATAATTGCTTGGTTTCGCGCGCCGCGTGCTCGTACCAGCTGCTGCTTCCAAAAGATCTATCCATTCTCTGTTCTACCTTCTTCTTTTTTTTTTTTTTTTTGCGTGGAAGGAAGAACGCAAGAGCGTATAGATACGAACGTCCGATACACTTGCTTCTATATATATATAATATATACGCTCTCTGACGCTTTATTACTGTTGCGAGGAATCGTATATAGACTGGTTAAATTCTAAGAAACGATGCTAAGAAAATAGAGCCTTTTGCTCTTATTATACTTTTCTCTATTGGAGTCAGTATCTGGAGATATAAAGATTTAATGCGTTTTAATTGCACGCTTACATGGGTACACAGGTTGTTCTCTGGTGCTGATGTTACAGTGTTGCTACTGCTCTGTTATTTCTTTTTCTCGGATGATGAGTAAAGGGGTCGTTTGATGATCGGTAAGATTTTTTTTTTTTTTTAAGAATAGTTGTTGGATAGGTAGAGAGAAAGTTTAATGTGTCTGTGTATTTTTTATTGTAGGTTTTAATTTGGTACATGATGATTACAGTAATGATTATTGAATTAGATTGATTTTTGTTAATTATCTTGTCTAATATGATTTAATCGAAGAAAAACTCACTTGAACATTATTTTTATTACTAAGCAGAATATTGAACAAAAGCCAGTAGTGCAACTAAATTTCCTAAAAATTTTCAGTTTAATAAAAGAGCGTCTTGGCGGCGACACCTTTTCTTAACATCCGTTTTACTTCTTTTTCACCTCTTGTGTATTTATTTGTTCCGCTGTGAATCGAAAATGTAAATTTAAAGGACCTTAATAGAGTACAAAATTGCCAATAAAATTTGTTTTAAGATCTCGTAAAAGTAGAAGAAAGGGAAGTATTGCAAGTTGAAACAATTCAAAGTCTTTTTATCTTATTGGACTATCTACATTGATGACATTTTGTGTACTGTATATTTTTACTTACGTATTCTGTGTTGGTAGTGCATTTTAGTGAATAAAAAATTGTATCTGATGGTATTAAACGCAATAACAATTTTAATATATTGTCTTACAGAAATTTTCATTTTACTTTTTCATAGAGAAAACTTTGAAATTGTACGCAGAAATTATTTTATTTGCAATATTTGTTAAAAATGTTACTCTTAATTTAAAAAATTTTTCTCGTGCATCCACTTTTTCAAAATCATTATCACGTTAAAATAAGACACTTTTAAGTCAATCAAATCCAAATTTCAAAAAATCGCCACTCTACTCATCCTGTCTAACATAACATTGTCAGCCAAGGCGACAATTTATTATTTTTTTTTTTTTGCTGTCATCACCACCGCAAAAATTCAGCTTGTCTTCTCGCACATCGTAGAGTAGTAGTAGTAGATAGGTAGGTAGAGTACCCTCGGTTTGACATCGTGCCAAAAAAGGAGAGCGCCAATTCCAAAAAAAGCTCAGGACCACCAGGTCAAAAGTCAAGGGACTACTCTCTGCTCGTTTTCAGGGCTTCTCTAGGCTTCTTTTTTTTCGGTCTCGACAAAGCCTATGTGCTTTCTCTTCTCTCTTCTTTCGTTAGCTTCCTTGGCTAACGAAAACGAGGGACTCAGTCGACTCTACGATGTCGTTGTCGTCGTAGTCGTGATAAGCTCTTACTTCTCCGTCATTCTCTCGATAGTAGCTCTGAGTATGCTCCGTCTTAGCTGTTATTTCTTTTTCCAATTTTTTTCATTTGCGGTCTAGATTGAAGACTTGAATTCAGCTTTTTTTCCAGATTAGTTACTTTTATTAAAATTTCTATTATTATGCATTATTTTTATTGTAAAAAAAGGTCATTGCTTTTTCATATAACATTGTGAAAATTAATTATTGAATATCAATAACCAAGATTTATTCTTTTTTTTTATTATTTTCACAAATATATACTCGTAAACAAATAAGAATATATTACCAAAATATTCCAGTCTATTCTCCAAACATCGAAATTCTCTATTTACAAAGTAAAATAAACCTTAAGAAAATCTTCGGTAGCTCTAGACGCAACCTTTAGTAAGATCTTTTATTCCAACGGTAAAAGCAAGCAAAAGAGAATAGAAAGGGTATAGGGTAAAGGAATCTTTTTAAATTTACAGTCCACGATCAACAACACGTTTTCGACGAGGAGACCTCGCTCGCTTGTTCTCTCCCTTTTTTTACACATCGACTTTCCTTTCCCTTATACCCCTTAACATTGAGAAAATACATCTCGTCGCCCACTCGGTTTCCCCAAACCACGTGCGTTACTTTTATACGAAAACCTTCATACGAAAAAGGATAAAAAAAGGTCTGGTCGAACTCTTCAGCAAACTTCTAGATGCGTTAGTGGATGCTTGAAGAAGAAAAAAAAAAACAAAATAAATAAGAAAAAAATAAAACAAGGCAGATGTGATGGTATAAACGCAGAGCTTGAGCGCGCGAAAAATCGCGTGCGCGACACGCGCAACGCACGTGCACTGGCAGCATGCCATTTTCATTCGGTATATCGAGCTTGCGCATTGCTACTACTACTACTACGTTCGTTGCTACATGCCTGGAGCATAACTCCCACTCTCTTATTCGTCTTCTCCTTCAATTTTTTCTTCTTGTAGTGTATCGTGTGTGACTTCTACTTCGCTATATTCTGGTTGTCATTGTGATAATTTTCTTTTTTTTTTTCTTCGTAACTGCCACTGTGTGTTGTTACGTTTTGACTTTTTGTTTAACAATATTTAGTGAAGATAGCTGATATTATTTTTAAAAATCTATAATCTTTTTATTCTTTACAGCTTGCAAATTTAGTTGCTTTAATTTTTTGAAAATTTGAAAAAAATCTTGTCTGTCTGTATCTGGATTTTTCTACTTATACCAGATTTATTCATCTATCTTTTATAATTTTTTTTCTTCATAAAAAAATATTATTAGAATACATTAAATACAATTTTAATAATAACTTTAAAATCAAATTAAAATTTAGTCAGTTACTTCTCATTTTATTCTCTTTATAAAAAACTCAAACTACCACGTGTACATTATATCAAAATTTATATCTCATTATTTCACACCTTCAATTTTTTTTTCACTTATCGAACACTTTCATATCCCATACAATATGCTCTCTCTCAATTATGACCTTCAACATTATCCACTGCATTCTTTGCCTCTTATATTTTTCCAACCCTCGCATATATAATACATTTATTCCTTTCAACAATCGATTTCAGAAGGATTAAATTTTAAAGAGAACAACCGTAAGGTAGTAAAAGAGGGTCAAGGTTAGAGACGTCTACACACACACACGTGTGTGTACACTTGTTAAATACTCCATTGGGAATTTTGTTTCGAAAAAAAAAAAAAAACACGGAATTGCCCATGACCGTTTGTATTCTAGCTTTTGATCGACGACAAAGATTGTCAACCGCAAACAAAACTTTATTGTTTAAGGTGACGTTAACGTGCGAGAACTTGAATTAGTTAGAAGGAGGAGGGATATATACGTTTCTGAGAGATTGTAAACTTTGACAATTGATTGAAGGTCTTAAGTTTGTCTTTTTTTTTCCTCTCTCTCTCTCTTTTTCCAGTATTTCCTTTTAGTTGTTCCAAAATAAAATTGCTATACAGATGTATTTGTTAAAAAGTAAGTAAAGAAAAATTCTTTACTTACATAGACAAAGATCGATCACTACTAGGTTCTCTTTGCTATACAAATGAAGTTTCAAAAAAAAAAAAAAGCTTTTAACAAAACATACCGACTTTAGTTTACTGAGCATCAAAGCAACGTAAATGCACGACATAAAAGTTAAAGGCTAGACTTAGTTCTCTTCACTCTGTTGTATGTAAGTGTGTGTGTGTCTATGGGAAAACGCGTATAAAAAAAGGAACAGGTCGATTAATCACTTTGCCTCAATGTCCTTTTGAGCAAGAGAGAGAGAGAGAGGGAGAGAATAAATTCAAAGACTCTCTGGCTTTAAAACGCTCATTAGCATAAGTATTCACGGCTTTAATTAGCTACGGATATAACAACGGGGTAACGTAATACTCTTGATCTCTTAGCTCTCTTTTTCTCTGTTAGTATATACCGCGGACGGAGAAGGTTTACGTTAACCTTATTCTCTTTTGCATTTTATCTTTCAACCCCCCTTTTTTTTACCATTTTTTTTTCTTTCTCTGCATCAAAATGCTTTAAGCTTTTGCTTACGTAGCTTGTATTAACGTTGCACATTTAATTACTCTCCATTAAAATGATTTTCTTTCTTTTTTAATAAAAAATAATTAGGTATAAATTGTATATTGACAGATGTGAAACAAAAAAAAATTCATTTTAAACTTTTTATGAAAAAATTTTTTTAAAAGGGTTTTGATTTAATAATAAAAAAATAATATTTTACGAGGAAAATAAATAAAATTATTTCTTATTCAATATAAAAAATTCAAAGCTTTTTGAATTGAAAATTTTTTGAAAGGAAAATTATCGAGGCTGTTGGAGAGGTAGGCTATTTTTAATTTACCGTACGCTTTTCGTTATGACCATCTCTTCCATTGGAAAGTCGACTCTCTATTAACGCCCGCCGCTCTCTCACTAATTAGAGCGGAAAAAGATTGACATTTAATTAGAGCTATTTTCTCGACGTTAAATTTTTTTTTTATTTTAAAATTTTCAGTAAAAATTTTGTTTTTTTAAAAAAGGAAAACTCAATGTCGTATAAGTTAATAAATCTTATTAAAGCCTTTTTGACACTCTGCGGAGCGTATTTCGGTATGTAAGGCTCGTACAATGGCACAGTCGGTAGTAAGTCGGTTTTCGAACTCACGCTCTATAGATTCCGAATCCAACTTGCTGTCAATTCAGCCATTGCCAGCTCTTTAATACATCTTATTAAAATAAAAATATTTTAATTCTTATCACCAACTCAAAAAAATTAATAATCTTCATACCTAAAAATACACAATAAAAATACACAATTAAAAAAATATCCTAAAATATTATATCAACCCCCATTTAACCACATCGCAAGTTTAGTAACAACACCACCATTACAGCGCATAACTATAAATTTAGACAAAAAATAAATATTTGGTCTACCTGACGCGAAAAATTTTCTTAATCCTCTTTATTTTACCCCTCTTTTCCTCTTCGTTCCACTCGCAACTAAACCGTAATCGGCTTCAGGTTTGGCGGTCGTTTTCACCAGTAAAGAAATCCACGAGCCGTTTCTACGTTATCTAGACTTCACAGGGTGAGAGGTTTTGAGGGGGATCTGTTGAAATTCCATGTCATTTTAACCGCGCACCTTCTCAAAAACTAATGCCCACAGTCGCAAAAGCCAGTATTTCCTTTTGCATATATTCCATTCCATCTCTTTCTCTTATTCGTTCTCTTCTTCTCTCTTTATCTTATTCTCTATTCCTTGCTTTCACGCCTACTTTTCACGTATAAAACTTTCATCGTGCTTTTAAAAGCTCGCCCGAAAAAGCTAACACCTATTCCATTTTCTTTCTTTTTCATCGTACTAGTATCTCGAGCTTTGTCTGCTGATTTGACTTGACGAAATTTTCGTCCGACCTGGAACATACTCTCTACTCTCTGCTCTCTTGAGTACTCCTCGCTGCAGCTGCAGCTGAAGTGTCATTCCCGAATTTACCGCATAATTGGATCAAACTGAATCTGGAGAAGAGAATTTGCCATGTCGACGTATATGTATGTATATGTGTGTGTGAGTGTATTTCGTATATTAATGGTAGACTCTGGCTCTTCCCGCAGTGAGATATGAAATTTTGAGGAAAATTTTAATATAATTTAAAATTTCCTCAATTTATTTGGCAACTTGAAGATGAAGCTTCAGGTTGATTTTTAATATTTAATGTGTATGATTATTTTTAAATATTTAACACTAATGAAATTAATTTAAAATTTCATTTTAAATCACTCAACAGTCAAGTTATCATTTGTCGAGTTCATTAGTTAAATTATAATTGCATATTTATATTTATTTTGAAAATGCATAATATTGAAAGTTACGTATACTTTCATTCACGATATTATTAAAATTATTACACAATTAAATTTAATATTTCAATAACATATCCATATACTTATATGCAACAACAACTGATCCCGTTGAATTTTACAAAATGAAAAATGATAAAAAAAGAAGGTATATCCATATACAACACAAATATCCGTCACGTTAAATTTCCGAATTGTAATTCAATTTATGCGGTAGCACGCAAATGAATAATTCATTCAGCACAAAAAAGAGAGAGACAGAGAGATAGTAAGAGAAGTCCGAAAAATATTTCCAGTCACTGCAAGCACATCAAATAAAAAAAAAGCACGCTATTTCGCATCGACGAGTTTATTCGTCAAAAATTTATTCAACTTATATTTGCCGATTTCATAATCAAAAATCAACTGCTCGTTATTGGTCATGTCGTTCATTTATTTTTTTTTTTTTTTTTTTATTTTCCTTAAATCAACTCGATGTCGCATCTCGTTATTACTGAATTTCGATTGAAAAATCGTCTCTTTGCATTTCCGAATGCAAACTGCGTATTAATATACCTATATTGGTATTGGTTGTCAGGCTGCTGTGTTAAAGTTGTTGAACACATATATATTTACTGTGTGACTCGAGAACTCGTGCGTCAGCCTAATTAACATTGTTTACCGGCGCAAATTACAATTTATCCTTGAAACGGATTGCATTACGGCTTTGCCAATAAGTAAACACTATTTATTCGTCATAAAAATATAAAAAGAATAATAGCTGATATATATCGATCTTGATAGATTTTTTTTTCTCTCTCGCTCATTGAATTATAATGCTGTTGGTGGATAAATAGAACACGTACAATTTTCGTCTAATTTAGTTTGTTTTATTCTCGTCTGTCTCGATGTGTAGATATTATCTAATATTATTGAAATTGTTTCATTTGCGTTAATGTTGTGAAAATTGATTTTCGTATTATATTATTTATATTTTATCGATATAACATGATCATCGTAAATAGACTCATTAACGTTACTAATTTAATTTATAATATCAAAATCTAACTTTCTGACATCATTGTTCTCTATATAGGTACTCAAACAAATTTATCAATTAAACAAAAAATTATTCTTTTAAATTTAATACATATAATTTTAAATACGTAACATGGAAACTTTCATAATAAGTAAAAAAAAATTTTGTAAATCAACCATCGTCCTTGTTTTCTTGATAGCTTTTAAGCTTTCGTATAAGAATTCAACGAATTTGTAAACATTTCTACATATGTAAAAGAAGAAAAAAAAAGTCTCACAAAACTTCAGAATATAATCTTCGATCTCTCTCGGTAGAATAAAGAAAGTAAAAAAAAAAGTAGACTTACAAGAGAAAAAAAAGATAGAAAAGAAGAAAAGAGCAAGAGATTTAAAGATCGAAAAAAAAGAGAGAAGAAGCAAAAAGTCATAGTTAGAGCTAGCAGTAGAGATAAGCAAGAGCAAAAGAGATATGAACGTGTGCGTTACGAAGAAGCCAATGCTGCACAAACACATACACACATACATACATACATACAACTATACGCATGTGTCGTGTAGACCGCTCTTATTTATAGATCCATACCTTCTCTCTCTCTCACTCTTCTCTAACGCGAGCTCGCAATTTACAATACTAGGGCGCCCACGATTTTCTCTCTCCTTCTTCCTCTTCTCGCATATTATATACCATCTCTCTCTATCTATCTCTCGCGTGAGCAACGCCCGTGTGTATACGTATACCATTGATTTGCGCTCAAGGTCCACCGCGATATATGTAGGCCGGCGGCTAGTTAAAGCACAGAGGCGAACGTTGAGAGAGAAAGAGAGAGAGAACTGCTTACGTTCAATCAGGGTGCAACGAGCTCTTCAATGCTCGAGTTTTTTATATCTATATATATGCGTATATGTGTATGTAAGTGTGTATCTGACTACTTGCTTATTGTCTGTGTGTGTGTGTGTGTGTGTTGTCTCTCTCATCTCTTTTATTTAACTCTTGTTTGATTTCTCTCTCTCTCTTTCTTTCTTGCTTGTGGTAGTGGAGAGTATAATGTGTATTGAACCAAGAGGTATTGCTTTAGAAGAGAAAAAATATTACGCCGATCGATCGATCGCTTTTTACTCTATGTGTATGCGATATGCAATGTGTATATAAAAGTGTGAGTCTTATCTGGTTTTTCTTTTTTAGAACTGTCGAAGTTTAACGATCTTGAAGGGCCTTTTTTTTAGGTAAATTTTTTTTGCAAGCTTGCAAGCTCGTTAGTCTATCGTGTCAGTTTTCTGCTGGATTCTGATTAATTTTCTTTTTTTCTTATAAAATTTTGTTTTATGCTATTATTGGAGGTATAAAATTGATCAAAAATTCAAAATTTAAAATGTTAAATAGGCAGACTTAGTTAATTGACATTGATGATAGGTTTTTTTTTCCTTTTGAAATATAAATGTGATTTATTATTCACGAAAAAAATTTTTTTTTTATTAATTTGTCAATAAATTTGAGTTATGACATGTTCTTTAATTATTCATCATCAAAGACATAAAATGATCGAATATGTCAACACTAAAATTACGTAGCACTCATAAAAAAAAAAGAACACTTATGTTCCACGTGAAATACACTTCATAAAAAAATCAAAGCCATCACACAAATCCAACTAGATATTTCGTGTATTATCCAGATAAAAAAAAAAGACTGAACCAAATAAAATATATAAAAGCCTCGTCATCATCGTCTCTATCAAACAAATAAAAAAAAAAAAACATCAAATCAGCAAAGTCAGTATATATATATATATATATATCGAACAAATCATGTAATAATCGTACCCTCGTTTCTGTCTGTTTCAGGTAAGTCACCAACAAGTCACCGGTTCGTTTACCTCACCAAGTACAGCCGAGTAAGTCCGTCTCTTAATATTGCCCGACATATATACGTTCCAAGTGGCATCGTCAAGAGAAAGAAAGATAGAGAGAGAAAGCTTTTACCTCAAAAGCAGTATTCAATATTTTTCCCATTTCTAACTCTCTCTCTCTCTCTCTCTTTCTGACCATCCATCCAGCTATATATCGTGTGGTTCAGTCGCACAAGCCTAAAATAAGTCGACATTCTCTCAGTTTGATGCTTCTTCAGTAAAAGCGCTGAAAATGCAAAAAACTAGAAGGCAAAGAAAGAGAGAAGAAGAAGAAGAAGTAAGAGAGGTGGAGAAGCAGAGAAGCAAGCCTGGGGGTTATCGAGTTAAACGAGCTGGAGCACTTTTACGGTCGCGCGGGGACAGCGACGACAACGACAACGACGACGACGGGGGCGATGTTGGGGGGGGGGGTATATAGATGCGACAGTGGCACGGGAACACGAAGTCGAGGTTATACCGTACGGCGAAAAGCCCCTGTAGATGCCAAGCCGATCGGTACACGTTCTTTCTCTCTTTCTCTCTGCCTGCCGCGAGGTTATCGAGTTAAATGAGCCGGATTCGATAGTCCCTCTACTCTACCGTACTCTCTTCTTCTTTCTTTCTCTCTCTCTCTCTCTCTCTCTCTCTCTCTCGTCTCTCCTTTTCCTTCATGGTCTATTTCTTTGTTCGGCTCGTCTCTGCCTCTCTCTCTCTCTCTACGTTTTCCCATTCCCTTCTTTTCGTCCGACCGCTCCAGCGAAGCTTGGATATCGGCATTTGCATGATATCGAGACATGACTCTGGCCTTTCTCGATGAGAAGGACGAGAGAAAGACGTTTTTCCTTGAATATATACTTATATATCTCGTTCTTTCTATCTCTATTTTTTTTTATTATTTTCTCTTTTTCTTCGTTTCTAGATTTTCTCGTGTCTCTATCTCGTAAGATTTTGGGTATCGTTGACTTGCTCCAGATTTTCATGTATAGCTTGAAAACGATTGAAATGGGTTTAGCTTTATTTTTTTTGTTTTTTTTTTCGTTAGAGAGAATGATACTTTGGAATTGTTTAAATTTTTTCGATTTAAGCAGTTCTTGTTCGTGAGTGTAAAAAGTTAGGAATTTTTAAAATTTTGTGTCAAAAAATTTGATAAATTTTAATAATAAAAATATATTTATTGTAGTAATAAGTTGAAATATTTATAAATGTGTTTATTATAAATAATCATTGATAAATTTCTCACGATAAAAATATCCAAGGTCGATAACATTTAAAATGACACACATACGCTTTTTTTTATAATTGAAATTTGCGTTTAATAAATGTTAATACTACTTTAACGATGAATATTTATTTTCTTTACACGCAAGGTTTTACTTATAATGCATATAATAATGTCAGTCTTTGTGTATGTTATATTGTATTGTCCTCAGATAAATTCATTTAAGTAGAACATTATATCGAATTTAGTCGTTATCAGTATACGCGTATATACGGTTTGCGCATACACACATATATATATACATACATGATGAAAATTTGTTTTTGTGGCCTTAACCGAGGCACTTAACTTGCGTGTCAAGTCGATAAATGATTAAAGATTTTTGCCAAGCGCAATTTTTTTCAAGGTTATCGTCAATATACGCTTTAAGAATATAAGATAATGTCTCTATATAACGCTTGCCTTTTAAATAACACTTTTATAATTAATTAGTCACTTTGACTGTATTTTATATACCGTTTTATTATTAACGCTTATAAAAATAAAATAAATTTTTTTTTTCTTTTAATAAAAAATACGTGTCTAAAAATAACAAGCTTGGATATAATATTTAAAATAACCATTACAAGCATTAAAAAAAAATTCTTGATAATGTAACAAATCAATAATTATCTTCAATTTAAAAAATAGGTTTAAAAAAATAAAATATAAATCTACACGAATATAAATTTTGACTTACGAATTTAGCAACCCTTGAACTCACTTTAATCTTTTACTTTCTCTATACCCTTTTTTCCAACGCGCTCAAAATGTGCTATAGAGAGAGAAAAGAGGGATACGAAAATTGACTTGTCGATGTTCGGCAAAATCGCGAGAAGACTCGGAGAGTGCTAAAGGAAAGTAGATTTGTGCTGAGAGGAAAAGGAAGAGGGGAGTGAAGATCGAGAGAGAGTCGAGGACGTTGGCAGGAAATCGGAGACAGAGCGGAGGAAAATAAGTAAGAGAGGGAGAAAGAGTGCGCGACGCGTTATTTCCGCTGCCGGTTGGTGATTGGGAAAGGGAGAGTAAAGGTCTGTTTTTTTCGCGAGAGAGAGAGAGAGGTCGTTTCGACCTTGAGGACCAGAAAGGAAGAAAGGGAGGAAGGGAGGGTAAGGAGACCTCTTTTTCCTCGTTATCTTGGCGCTTGAAATTTTTTATTCGGACAGGGGGTAGTCTGTGCTTGTTAACGTTATATAGAAACAACTGCGTTATTTCGAATTCGAGGAGGAATTTACGTTATTTTCTTTTTATACTCTAGTTGTTATTATATATATAAATAGAACAACGAAGTGGAAGCAAGCTAGCAATTTGCCAAAGTAAGAGACTCCTTAGTGCAGTCCCTAGCCGCGCAAAATAGACGAAGAAAAAAAAAGAAAAAAAAGGAGGGTAAAAAATGAAGAAATGAGGCTAAAGTGAAATTTTTTGACCACCAAGAGAAGAAAAAAAAACGATGACGGGAATAAAGAGAAAAATAAAGGGAAATAGTAAAGTGCGACTGGCAATGCGCGCCTTCGTTTGTGTGAAATTCCCTGGTGTATTTTCCATGGAGCGTCTGTAGGAAGGAAATAAGGGGTGCGGGAGGGGATTGAGACGAGGAGTGACATTCGACTCTTTCAACTCTCTCGGTTAACATTTGGCACCATCGTCGTCGTCGTCGTCATCTCCGTCCTCGTATTTTTCCTTGGCTTTCTCTCGCGAGCGAGTAAGCATACGCCCTAAGCTCCGCGACGATTGCCTTAACGAAACGCGCGCGAGGTAAAGGAGGGGTATAGCCGGGTTACGCCCTGGGGAGATTTTCCGGCGCTTTCTCAAACTACTCTCACTGCGAATATATATATACTTGAGGAATATTGGAATTTTCGAAAGCTCAACATCCTTCTTTTTTTTACTCAAGCTCGTCAAGACTACGCCCAAGCTGCAAGCACACTGAACTTTCAGTTGGAAAAATAAAGCATCTGCTGAACCGGCAGCTAAAAGATAGCATCTTTCTTCTTTCTTTCTTTTTTTTTTTTTTACTCGACTTGCGCTTTTTCGCTTGTGGATTTTTATAGGAAAGTGTGGGATATCGAATTGAAAAAAGAGGAAAAGGAGGAGGGTAAAAAAGGTGTATGAGGTACCTGATGGAAAATGAAATTTTCTCAGGTTTCGGAGCTCAAATGTCGTGTCCATGTGTTATGGACACACAAGGGAACTTGTCAAGTTACATGTATATATATATTTTTTTTGGTAGGATTTATTTTTTTTTTTTTATCCATGACGAAGTGCACTTACGGAAGATTGCTTGCGTCTATGAGTCGCTTTTCGTAACTTACTCCTTTACTCGTTCATCTTCTCGAAATACAAAATCTTCAATCAAAAAATATATTTTTTTTTTTCAAGTTGAAAATGAAGTAGTCTTGTTTTAAGTTTCTCATTTTCTTTTTAATAAAAATGAAATCTTTACAAAAAATGTTCTGTAGTACATTGAAAAAAAAATCATACTCTAAATATTTTCTTCTTAAAAAAAACAGGTTAATAAGCTTTCCGTTCAAAGATTATACGCACACGTTGGCTGCATCCTTCATTTAACCATCTTTCATTTTATCTCTTTCCTTCTCTCTTTCTCTCTCACTCCCCCTTCATTCTCCATTCCGCACCCCTTTTTCATTTACTACATCACGAAATCTTCGTCGTGACCCTTTTTTTTTCCTCTAACTCTCCTTATATGCGGAGTAGACGATTTGAGAAATCTCAGCAAATCTCTCGTTCTTATATCCCAGATAGTCATTTTCTTTTATTTGAAATTTAATAAAAGATGTGACGTATTTTTCTGAGAAAAATTCAAGTCAAAAATCAAAAAAAAAAAAAAAATAAAGGGGGATGAGTTTTCCGAGAGAGAAAGAGGACGATGTGATATGAGGATAACATTTTGCGAATAACCAAGTATATATAAAGTATATATAAGAAAAAGAAGAAAAAAAAATAAGAATTCGGATCTCTATAATAAGAAACGAAAAGAAGTCCGAAAGAGTTGGTAAGTTTTTTTTTTCCGGAAAATCCAAAATAACTCTACCACCGGTGTCAATCTTAGATTTATCGGGGCCAACGGATTATGTAGATACATGTATGAGTTTGCTCCCTCCTTTCCTGTATAATATCTGCATTTTAACGTTATATATACTGTATACATATAATCCCTTTCATCCACGTACTCGCAATATCTATACGCTACACACATATATGTACATTTTTTGGATTTTCGATTCGAGCTACACATCTCTCATCCCACTCTCAACTCTCCATATATGTACATTTTGTGTTCTCTCTCTCTCTCTCTCTCTCTCTCTCTCTCTCTCTCGCGTATTGGGAATTAAAATTTTTCCGTTTTCCGGAAGGGCGTGCCCGGGGCGTGTTTTGCTTATCTGATCTGGCAGGGCGACAGAATTTTCGGAATGAAATTTCACGGGCACATACTACCTATACTAGTCTCGTTTATACGTGAGCGTAACTTCGAATTTGCTCGCTTACAAAAAGCTCTCTCTCTCTCTCTTTTCCTCTTTACATTCGTTTCTGTTATCGTTGAAAAATACTTTGCACGAATTTACTCAATCGATTGGACTTTTTTTCCCTTTCTCTCTTTTGGTTTTTTTAACGAAAACTTCTTGTATATTATGAGCTAAAATTAAACAAACATTAATAGGTAGTTATAATAAAATTATTATTGTTATTCAACTAATATAGAAAAGTTTATATAAATATATGTCAACAAAACGTTAGTTCAGAGTTAAATGATTTATTATTTTTTTATTGTCATTAATACAAAAAAAAATTCTTCTTCGCGTATGTACATTGATATATTTACTGCAAGTTTATCCTAGCAATATGTGATTTAAAAAAGGTCTGTACACGTGTTTTTACGGTTTACATAAAACTTAACGTGCTTTAAAGGTGTAAATAACATGTCGGTGCAATCATAAGGAAAATATGGCAATCGTTAATATCACGAGAGTAAAGCTCGAAAAGTAACTTATAGTACAATAAGTAAAAAAAAAAGAAAAATAGTATTACGGTACACGCGAAATTAAATTCTAAATAGCGATGGTTTAATCTAGCTCCGTAATACACATAATAAAAACGATCTAGGGCTTAATACACATTAAAAGATGAGACACTGTACCTAAAAATAAAAGCTCAAAGAAAAAATAATTAAATGGTTGTCTATAAAGGACGGTAACCGTAAAAGCTTCTACCTTGTATGTTAGATATCTGTAGTTATGAGGATACTAACAATATATTTTGGCTCACACGCCATGTGTTGTATTTTAAATACAAGAAAATTGCTTTGTGATATCGCTTTAAACAACTGAACTAAAACTAAAAGTGTACCACTTTTTTTTTTTTTTTTTTTTTTTTTTTTTTTTTTTTTTTTTTTTTTTTTTTTTTTTTTTTTTTTTTTTTTTTTTTTTTTTTTTTTTTTTATTATAATTTTTTTTTATTTTGCAGGTTTCTGTTTATTATTCTCACTTCAAGTTTTGCGTGATGTAATTTGCACGTCTAATGTCGATTGTTATCAGATTTCAAAAGCGCTTAACAATTCCGTGGAGGCTTACTGCAATTTTTTTTATCTTTGAGAAAAATATACCACACGTGAATTTGCCTATTGTTTGACCAGAAAATTTTTGCTCGTTTTCTCTATTTTGAATTTGGTAGTTTATATTTCCGGTCAAAACTAATCTCAATCAGATTGTAAAAAGATGAATATAGTTATTTGCGTAATTAGGATGATAATAATCATGTTTTGCTGTTTCATTACTGCTTTAATGAAAAATAAATGTGGTAGCGAGTCAATTAAATTTGTGATAATAACTTTATTTCATTGTTTTCTTCAAATTTTGTAACATGTATGATGATTGATTTAAAACACTTTTCATTTTTTAGTTTGATTAAATTTTTACAATAGTAAGTAAGGAAAACATTTGCACAATGCTATTTCAAATTTATTTTAGAGCTAGCTAGTTTACTTCGAACACGTACCAATTTACACTCAATTGTTGACTTTTATCAAAAATGGAGAAAAAAAAGTAGTACCCTTATTCACTCTTTTTTTCTTTTTATTCTTTCAACAAAAATCAAGCTACGTGTGTCACATATACATTGAAAATGAGAGAAGACACATAGACGAATTTGTCGATTCTTCATTCAGACATCGTATCGTAGGGTTTCACTATAAAAAAAAAAAAGATGCTAGCAAGAGGGCAAAATCGAGTTACTACTCTATCGCTTTTTCTCTCTTTTTTTTTATCCCACTTTTCTACGACCAATCGCAGACTGCCATTGTAATTCTGAGTGCTGGACATAGAAAGACGCGTCAAGTATGAGATAGTCGTCGAAGCTATAAGGCATGGATATAGTATTGGTGTGTCACCAAGTATACGTGAAACACTACTTGAAACTGCATTTTTCATTCGCTCGTGTCATGTCAATAAAGGGTATGCATATATGAAACCCGAATACTTTGATGATCTCATAAAATTACACGTCAATTTCGAACTAAAAATTTCATAATATATTTTCAATCATATTAAATAATTCATTTTGATTTATTTTTCTTATCAATAAAAATTGAATAATTATTATACAACAGCTACTCGCAAAGTAATCCAAATCAACAAATAAATTTTCTATATTATCATTATGTATACGCGAAAATACTGTTTTCGAAATTCCCAAGTGTCAAGCAGTAACGCCACGCTCTATTGGCCAAACAAGCCAAGCTATACTGTAGAAAAGAAAAAAAAAGAAAAACAGAGAGAGGTCACCTCGCTTCGTCACCCTCTCTTTTACGTCGCGTACTATTTCTTTTTCCAAGAGCGACTCGCGAAATTGCGTGTACTCCCTCGCTCTTCTTCTATATACGTATATATACCCAAGAAGACAGCGTATATCTATACGCGTATACTTCCTTTCTTTCTTCTTTTTTTTCTTAAGCCCTTAGGCGACTTCATTTTCTTCGTCTCTTCTCTTATTTTCTTCCCTTACCCCCTTCTCTACCTTCCGGCACAGCTCTCGATTTCAGTTTTCTTTTCTCGCTGTATACATCTTCACCCATGGACTGTGACTACTGTATGCGCTTGGACTCTTTCTTTCACTATAGCTCTCTCTCTCTTTTTCTTCTTATCCCTTAAATGCTTACTTTGCAAGCTGTATAAGATAGAGGCTATGTGTTGTGGAGGGATATCGTTGAGAAGATAGAGCAACTCTCTCTTTCTCTTTTTTTTTTCTCTGACGTGTACACTTTTTTTTTAAGATTGAGGAAAGACATGCCGCGAGGCTGTTTTCCGACTTTCTTCTTTTACTATAGTACACGATCGTGTAAAAGTAATGGGGAATCATATTTATTTCTTTTTTTTTTCTTTAAGGAAAAACATGTTTATTCTTTTTTTTTATTTATGAATCATTAAAACTTTTTTATATTTCTGATCTATCGTTAATGTTCTCAAGATAAACTTCTAATTTACAACGACTAACTTAACTATATGTCACCTCCCACCTAAAAAAAAAAAAAAAAAACACATACTTGATAAAATTCTTACATATCACCCTCAAAACCTTTTTTTTTCCTACTTTATCCCTCATAATATACGCTTGACTATATGATAACACGTGTCTCCATACTCGTCATCTCCGCGCATCCGTAAAATTAATCTTCGACCCCTGACCTCACACATACATACACACAAACACTTGCTTTTACAAGCACCACCAACAACTTTTTTTTTTCATCGCCTCTTATCGTTCAATATTACACCTGCCACAGATCCCTAACCCTCCAGCTTCCAAAAAAATAGAAAAAAAAAAAAAAAAAGAAAAACACCGAAACGAACCGTAAGCGCGTGTTTCCCCTTCGTCACACACACACCCTATATCTAGAGCCCTATGATGACGCCAGGCGTTAGTACGAATCGAACTGCGATCTTTTTTTTTTTATTTCCCCAACACACAAAACCTGTCTTCTCAAGCATATCGACATATAGCCTCTTGTATATAGATCCTCACACAAGGGTCGGAAAAAGGTTTTTCTTTCTCTTTCTCTCTCTCTCTCTCTCTCTCTCCTGTCTTTATTTGTTTTCTTGGGTAGTATATCGGCCTTACTTTTCTTCTTCTTATTTTCTCTTTATTTTTCCGTGTGCTCTTGCTATACGACCAACCAACGCCTGCAGCTTTGTTTCGTACGTCACCAACGACGCCTGTACTTCCCCTCTCTCTCTCTCTCTCTCTCTCTCTCTCTCTCTCTCTCTCTCTCTCTCTCTCCTCTCTCTCTCTCTCTCTCTCTCTCTCTCTCTTATATAGCGACAATCAGCAGCTTCACCGTTCTGCCTCGGGCTGGATAGTTGATCCTTTTTTTCTTACTGTCTTCTTGGTCTCGCGTACACCGGCTGCTGCTGCAGCTACTTTCTTATGCGCTCTTTATTTTTTTTCCCCTTTCTCTTGATCTTTCTACGCTATAGCCTCGAAGAGAAGTAGTACTACAACTACTCTTTTTCTCTGTGCTTATATACGTAAGGGGAATCAATCTCATTCCAAGGGTAGACGAGATCTAGCTTTGAATTGCCTTCGGACTGACTGTGTGTAGTATGTGATGTTATACTATACTGCCCGATGTCTTGGTAGAAAAAAAGTAAGTCCCTTGTGAGAGAGAAAGAGCAAGATGAGATGAGAAGGTTAAAAAAAAAGTGAACGTTGGAATACGAGAGAAACGAATTCTTCGTTGGGATTTTGTTTCCTTGGGATAGGGATATATATATTTTTAGTGTCCCCGAGGCTTCTGGTATTACGGAATTTTCTGCATTGCATTTTCCTCTACTCTTTTTCCTTACCTTTTTCTTTTCTTTTAAGATTTTTTGCATATGTTAAATTGGATTTCTTTATGGGTAATATGGTTAGAAAGGAATAAATAATACATTTTGAACTTTGGATGATGATGATGATTGATGAGAATTGTTGGAAAAGAAAAGAATAAAAGTTTGATCTAAGAAACTTAATATTGATAGATTTATAAGAATATAAAAGATTTTTTTATTATTTAGGGTATATCGAAAATCTTACAAAAAAAAAAAAAGCTTAATAAACCAAATATAATAACCCCACTTCAAAAACACTTTATCTCCATCAACAATCTAATTACTACCAAAAAAAAAAAAAAAAAAAAAATGTCATCTCAAAATATCTGACACTCAATCATCCAACATCCGTCATCAGGCAGATATATTATATATTATATATCCCTTTCCATTACCTTAACCTATTTGACGTTCAAATGTTACCCTCTCAAAACTTTTTCAAATGGAAAATAAAATCTTAAGCCATTCGCAATTCAACCCGAGTAGGGATAAAATAAAAAAAAAAGAAAGAAAGAAAAGAAAATACGCATAGCCAGTAGAAAGAAGAGCTGCTGCTGCTCTGCTGCTTCCGCGTTTTCCCGCAACTCTCATGGGAAAATCCTGTTCATCCTCCCTCTCTTCTCTCTCTCTTCCTCTCTATACATAGCGTGTCCTTTCCGAGGTCGTTTATTCGTGGAAAATCAACGTAGAGGTAGAAGAGCAAGTATATAGAGTATAGAGAGTACCTCGGAGAGAGAAGCCGGACTTAAAGGGGGGGAGGGGGGTTGGGGTTAGTAAAGCGAACTCCTCGTTTCTACGTAAGACGCGAGGCAATTTTGGACGCCTGGCTTGAGATTTCCATAATGAATGCGCCGTGGGTAGATAAAGTCTTTGGTCGGAAACAGGGTCGAATTATCCAGGAGAGTGAGAGAGAGAGAACCGGAAGGGAGAAAAGCTTTCTCTTTCTCTCTCTTACTCTCACTTACTCTCTTGCTTCACGTACATATTGACTTGAGCCGCTTGAGTTAAGCTCGATTAAGGTGGTCTTCTCTTCTCTCACACTCTCCTCTCGTGTATACTCATTGTATTAAAACACGAAGTTAGTGTATAGTTTAATGTAAAAAATTTGTTTTACCTTTTTTTTTTGTTTCTTTTAAATGATCATGATTATATTTAAAACTTAAAAGAAAGTAATTTTGATAATTAGTGAATAATTAAAGATAATAAGAAATATTCTATTTTTTGTAAAATTTGTTGATCCTCAACCTTTTTACGCAGTATTCTTTTATTTTTTCTTTAAATTAGTCATGTAAAATAACATTTTTGTCACTTTACAGTTAGTGCGAAAAATACAAGTACTACAGGTGTTGCATCGATAAAGAAAATAAAAAAAAAAAGGAAAGGATAGGTGACTAGAAATACGCCGATAACAAAAGGCTCAAGGGCTTTATAAAAAGGGCGTCACCAGGTGCAAACACGCGTAGTTGCGGGGTTTCTATCGTGTAACGAAGTGCCATTCTACGGGTGCGCCAAATTATGTTTACTTAATTGAGATTTATATCGAACGCGTGTGTATGTACTTCTTTTTTTTCTATCTCCTCTTTTTTTTGTATTCTCAACTTTTTTCTCGATAAAAAAAAAACCAAATCGAAATTTTTTATCATTACAAAACTATTTTTTTGAGAAAATAATATATAACAATAAACAGATTAAAAAATAATCGTAACGAATCATTACAAATACAAAACTATTGTAATTCGATAAATTTTCATTGAAACAATTAATTATGAATATACTCTACTCTCTAGTTGAATTATATAATTATATACATCTATTGTATATTTATATATTAATTAATGAATGCATATTCTCATTAATTATCCGCATTCAATTTCTATAATACATATTCGTCAATTTCAAATAGCAACAGAGAATCGTTAGTATATTATATAACATCAAATTAAAATCCGCCTGTCAATAATAAGCACAGGATTATTGATTTCCTTCCCCCCCCCTCCTTCCCTTTTCCTTTATTCCTATATTCTCTCTGTCTTACTCCCACACAACCAGTACAGAACAATGATGTAATCTCAAACGCAAGGCAGAAACTTCAACAACTCCCCTTTTTAGTTTTAACCTTCAACCCTCTATACTCCCTTGATCCAAAGTTAACAATTCGTATTTAGCAATGTCTGTGTGTGTGAAACCCAACTGTAAACGGGTATACCTGATTAAAATTGGAATATGACGTTAAAGAGAGATAAAAAAGTAGTTGTTGAAAAAAAAGGTAAAGCAAAAGTTAAGACTTGAAGGTATATATATACGTATCGTAGTGTGCTTATGGTTCTAATAATAACACACCGGCTGCACCTGCTGGCAGGTAGCCGCGAGCAGCGACTGACGCACGTGCACTCGTATTTCTTTCTTTCTCTTTTTTTCTCTAGCCAATATAGTATACGTAAACGTTCGAGCTAAAGTTATATATACATAAGCATAGCCGGGAGAAAAAATGCTTCTGGCTTTTTTCTTTTTCTTCTCAACGTGTCCTCCTCCTTCTCATTGTCTCACGGAAATAATACTATAAGTTTGTGTATGTCTGCATCCTCAAACGATTTTATATTTGTGTGTAGTCAGTGGTTATCAATAATTGCTAGAGGGTAGAAAAGAAAAAAAAAAGAAGATGACCAGTTTACTCTGGGAAAGACTTGATGCCGAAGCTGATATAGTCTTACTATACAAGGTAGACAAGCCTTCGAATTCATAATTTAAATATACCAGAATAGCTACCTTATACACCACAGACAAACAACATCTCATTTGCTTCTTTTTTTTTCTTTTTCTCCCCTCGCTTATACGACGTCTTTTCTTTAAACTAAACTCGTAAAATATAATACATACAGTCCTTTATATACATACATACGCATCAACGGAAACGACACGCCTAACTCGTATAATTGAGTGCAGTATGTATATAGTTATAATAAGCAATCTTTAAAATCCAAAATAAATAAAAAATATAAATTAACGAGATTATATCGCAAAAAAGAGAAACCATCAAAGGAAAACATTTATTTGAAACTAGACTATTATAATACACCACATAACATACATACACACCCCACAAAACGTTCTTGGCTCATAGCCTATAGCCTACAAAATGTATACATACAGGAGTTAAGCTTCTTCCTCTTCCAAAAAAAAATAAAATAAAGTACGGCTTCCTCTTACCGGTAGTAAAAGCAATTATCCGGGAAATCGAGTATTCTTAGCGACGCGTATCTCCGGTCTCTCTCGATACTATTATAACTATACTACTTCGTGAATATCCTACATACATATACACATAGTTTCACACATCTCGCTCCTAATAAACCTCTTCAATGTCAATGCAATTATTCCATTCGATATTTGCTTCGTCGCCCGTGTACACGTCACTAGGTTACATATATAACCTTAAGACACGACGTGACAGTAGCATATGGTGGAAGTGAGATATAGTCTATGGTGTCTGAAGCACAGTTATGTATTGATCGCACGTACAGTCGTCTCCTAATGCAACTTTTACTTTCTTCCCGAAATTATAATGTTAAATAGAAACAAAAAAGAAAAGGAAAAAAAGCGTTATCAGATAGTAGATGATGTAGTTTTGACATTTCCAAATATCAATCAGATCTTGCGAGACTTATAATTATAGACACCGTTAGTGTGTCTGAGACTTCACAGAGTTGAATTAGTAAGGGAAGGTTTATAGGAGTAAGAGGGAGTTGGAGGTGTACAATACTCCTTGTCGTTTGTGCTCCTTGAGGGGCCACGTCAGAATCCCTTCTCGGCTGTTACTATACGGAGATGCGACTTGTACGACGAAGCTATATAGAGTGGTATATAAGGCCAGAGAGTAAGTGAGATGATTATGCATTGTATATCTTGATTTCCTAGGCAAGCCTGCGAGAGTCCGACGTATAATGTAGTCAAAAGGGGAGTGTCATGCTTATTACTGTCGTTTTGGTCTGCTTGATAGGCATTGTTTAATTGAGGTTTATATATGATCTGGTTTATATCTGGAGACATGGGCTGTATTAACTGCCTTGAGATGACACTATACTACTAGCTTTACCTTATGCTTCTTCTTCTTCTTCTTCCTTATGCTGTTCTCACTTGTGTCCTTGAGATTTGGATATACTTGAAATTTACTTGGTAGTGGTTGGTTGTATACTACTATGTTTATGAATTTTGATTAATAATTAGATATTCAATTACATGGACAATTATGATAATTAATGTTTGGCTCTTAAGGGTAATGTGTATTGTAATGATGAATGGAAAATGTTTAATTAATTTAATGTTGGATAGTTTATAGTTTAGGATGCAAACTACTTGTAATATTTTTTGTTAACTTATTTTAGTAATCTTTCCTTATTTTTTATCCAACCTTTTTCCTTAATTACAGCCATGGTCAAAGACAGCTTTACTTACTTTTTATTCTTTTTCTTTTTTTTTTCTTCATCATCATGCGAAAGAGTAATAAGACAAGAAATTAAATAAGAAAGTAAAGCAGGTGCGGTAAACTTGACGAAAGAATAAAAAAAAAGAAGTTGGAGCAGATTTAATTTAGCGAACGGAATTACCGAATTCAAGGATCAGCAAATTTCGTAATGAAGAAGAGAGAGAGAGAGAGAGAGAGAGAGAGAGAGAGAGAAAGAGTAAAAGAGATGGATAGAAAACGAAAGAATCTGGTAAGACTGGAGTTGAAAGTTAAAAAAGAGGGGTGAAAGGTAGGAAAAAGTAAGATGCGAGTCATTTAGTGGAAGATTAAAGAAAGCGAAAAATCAAGGAGATGAAGGAAATGAAATGGGAGGGAGAGAGAGAGAGAATAATAGTGAAGAAGGAGGTAAGGGGAAAGGGACAAAAAAAGCAAAAGGTTCTTTCGAGGCACGGAATAAAAAAAAATAAAGACCATGAAAAATCTTTTTGAATTAATTGTAATCACTCGGATTATCTTTTCTCTTTCTCTCTTTCATTCACCAAGCTGCAAAATTTTACTCTTTAAGCTTCATTTAAAACTAACTACTTTACTTTCTGTAAATTTTTAAGTACAATGTCTACTGCAGTGAAGGGATAAATAAATGTTGATTGTACAATTTTTTTTTCTCTTACAATTAAAATTTTTCTTTTACTTTTTCTATCCAATTTCTGTATAAACTGAAAAAAAAAAGAAAAATCACAGAAAAAAATAATATCAAGAGCTAACAAGGCATCATATCCTAACAATTGAAATAAAGAATGAGATAAAATAAAAGTAGAGAAAGGTATAAAACATCGGGAAAGTACAAACAAAGAATTGTAAGAGATTGAATAACGTGAAAGAAAAATACATTGTCTGAGGTCCATCCAAGCTCGACTTCATTTTATTCCAACGTCTTTCAGTATAGAAACTATGATGCGAGAGGTAAGGAAGATAGTCTCTCTCTCTCTCTTTTTATCTATCTCTCTCGCGTATTATTACATTACCGCGTATATAACGAGCAGAGCCAGTAGTTGGAATTACCATCGTCCTCCACTGCATAAGAAAGAAAGAGAGAAAAGCAAGAGAGAAATTGATCGAGGGGCTCCAGGGCAAACGATAAATTTCGACTTGCTTCTCTTTTTATTATGATTTTTTTTTATTGTCTTGGACGACATAATTCCCTCGCTATATATATAACAAGGGTTTCGTAGAGATAATTTTTAATTTCGTTTTTTCGTTTCCAGCTCGAAGCGCGCGACCTAGATATAGAACCGACAAAACTTCTTTTTTTTTCTTTTTTTACCTTTCTGTGGAGAAAAGATTAATGGAATGACGCAATATAACGTAGTCGCACACACATACACACACACACACACACACATATAACGTTAGTCGACTAATTTGGTAATTTTGCCATCGTGATGGTGTGAGAGATGCTTATTATTACGGGTAATACGAAGTGATATAAAAAGAAAATTTACGATTAAGAACAGATGGTTCTGAATTTCTTAATGTATTTTTTTTTTTTTAATTTTTTGTTTTATTATTTTACTTTTTCTTTTTACTGTCTTTAATAATAAGCTTCTTGTGAGCGCTAGAGCTTTTCAATGCTTAGCATTATAATTACTAAAATGACGGGAAGCTTTAATGTTTAATAAATTTTCGTCTCTCGTGCTTTATCACGAAAGCTTCAACCCAAGCTCTCTGGTCGGATTAATGAAGTACACTGTAAGCTCTTTCTTCCTTTCTCTCTCTCTTACTCTCTTACTCTACCATCTTGTTCGATAAGGTAAAATCTTATTAGGGCTGCGTCAGAATCAGAAAAGCTAAAGGCCCTTTCAGAGAGAGAAAGAGAGAGAGAGAGAGAAAGAGAGAGAGAGAGAGACTGGTTTTAGTAATGAGTGCGTGCAAGTTTTTTACATTGTAACGCAGGTAATTACCTGACACGTAAATTTCAATTTTCTTCATTCATAATTTTTCTTTTCTTCTGTTTAAAGTATATTAAACAGCTTTAAGCATATTTTTAAATTCAAAAAGTTAAAAAATCAAAAATTAATTATAAAATATGAATTTTTTTAAAAAATAACTTGTATGATGAAAATGCAGAGAAATAGGTAGGTGAATTAGATAACGAGTTGTACTAGTAGCTTAAAGACTTGAAAACAAACGAATTTCCACTTGCAAGCTCGCTTATATATATCCTCGAAAGACTATATTATTACTCCAACACAGCACCATTTCTAGGATTACCTTCTAAATAAATACAAGCTAAGCTCATTCGAATCGTTGAAGTATACGAACGAGTTAGAGAGAGAGAGAGAGAGAGAGAGAGTAAGTCGGCGCATGATGAAAGCTTGCATGGCGCTCGAACGAATCGAACAATTAACTCAGTTTGCAAAGCTCTTTGCAGCAGCAGCAGCAGCAGTAGTGTAGAGCTTCGAAGCAGTATTGAGGTAGAGGGGTGGGTATGCCCACCTGGAATTTCATCGCTCGCGTAACCCACTGGGTTAAAGGGAAGAGAGAGAGAGGGAGAGAGGGGAGAATTGACGAGAGACCCCTAGCAAGTTCCGTCCACGGCGGCGCGGTAACGTAATTATGAACAAATATATAAGCCGGCTTCCCTGGTGCGCGATTAATTGGCCGAGAGCTGGAAGGGGGGGGGCAGATCTAAACTCAAAGAGCAGAGAGGATGAGGGATCAAAAGGGGAGAGGGGTATGATTGACGCCCGTATCAGCGTTTCCGTGGTGAACTTTGACGGGCCCTTCGATGTAGAAGGAAGAGAGAGAGAGAGTTGCAAGCGCGAACTTTGACATGTGTCGAGACCGCGTTTGGGAACGTCTTTGTGCTGCGCATAATCTCTCGATTGCGGCGGGCCACGAAAAGGAGATGAGGAGGTTACCCCCTTAGGTGCTTTAACCGGCCGTTGCCAAGTTTCCGATACTTTGCGCATTAGCCGACTCGGCCGACAGAGTACCCAACCCCCTCTCCTTCTTCTTATACCTACGACTACGTGAAATTGGTTGAGGAGCAGGGAGGAAGGGGCTCGATTGGCAATTCGTGCTTAGGACTTCGTTACACGGACTTGCTCCTTCTATGCTGAACTTGAGTTTGAAAGCTTCCCTTATCGTTAATCCGTTATGACGTTGAAATTTCTGACTTTACTTGGAATTATGAAATTTTTATATTTTTTTATAAATATTTATTTACTTATTTATTTTTCTAAATATTATTATGAAAGACATTTGATAAAACGAACAGCAGACAAACATGAGCAAAATAAAATACCGTTAAAAAAAATTAAAGCCCATTTACTCGTGAGCTTTTTTTATTTTTCATTAATTTTCGGTAACTAGCTTAACTGTATTCTGGTCATCGTAAAATCGTAAATTTACATATTAGCCAGAGAATCGAGTCGATCTGCTTTTAATGAAAGCTTAATCCTCCCTCAACTGAAATTCGGATTTATAAAATCGGGATTTGGCATTGTTTGAAAACTAATTTCTTTTTTTTTTAACCAGAGCTTGCAGCAAGCCTTTAATTTCACGCGAATCGTTAAATTTAAAGCAGCCGTATCGGAACTAAAAAAAAAAAATACCTCCATACATGCATGCGGCTTTTATGTACGCAGCGACGCTTTCGACCAGCCATTTAATTAATTTCGCAACGAATGCACCTGTGGTGCCTCGAATACGAGATGTGAGGATACGGGAGGGGGAAGGGGGGTTATATGGTATAATAGAGAGAGAGAGAGAAAGAGAGAAAAGCCAAAACATATTCCCGGTCTGGCGCAGGAGAAAACGACGCGGGACGAGCTGAATTCCGATAGACGTGTGCAAAGAGAGCTTTTTCAACATTCGAACGAATGAAAAATAGAAAGATGTGTATATGTGTGTGTAGAAGAGAGAAAGAGCTTGCACACGGGGAATCGGTAAAACGAGAAGCTTCGAAAAAACGTGCGCTGCCGAACCTTGTTATATACGAAGTCGTATTACTTCTATCTCTTTTTTACATTCCACTATTTCTTTTACTATCTTTTACTTTTTTTTTACCTTCTAGACTATTTCGAATTCGGATCATTTTTCCAGCTTTTTGATATGAAACGGTCATATCGTTGTACCTTTTTGTTAAAAATAATTTTGTGGTGTATATACACATAGAGCTTGCGCAAGTATTCAACCGCAAATGGAATTTTTTTAATTGAGAAAACATGTAGGTACGCACGAGGCTTCCGTTCTTCTGAAATTTCATATTTCGCTTGGTTATTATAATGAAATTTCGAATATTTTATAACAATTAAGCTCGATCAAGTTTCTCATTGTTATTTTCGAAAACCCCTAAAACTTTAATTTTAAAAGGTTTGTGCATAACCCGCAAGCTCTCGATGCCCATTTATTCTGATATACATTCACTCATCAACGTAACAATTTCAATTCATTATACGTTTACATAATGAACATATTATATTTTCAACGTCTAAAAATACAAAGCTTATTATGAAGCTTACAAAACGAACGTTCAATGTTTGAGTTACGTATGATAAAAAATCAATAAACCATATCAACAAAATAATTCAATACCTCTATAATTCTGGTTTTTCGTAATTTCCCTAAACCATCATTTATTTATTTTCATACTTTCATTTATCTATCTTCATTGCGATCTTCCTAACAGTTTTTCTATCTCAAACCATATTTTTCTCTCTCTCTTTTTTCCCTTTCCCTTCACTTACACCACTTGCAGAAAAACTTGCACTGACATATATACATATCCATACAGTTCCAAGCGCCACATGAAAACCGTCACCTGCACATCGGCGACCCTTCGATTTACGGCCTATTTACCATAAATTACACGGTCCGAACCGAGACAGCCGTCAGCCTCGTGGCATTCTCTCTTTTTTATTATTATTATTTTTTTCTTTCTTTCTTTCTTTTTTATGGCTCATAAACGTTCGAGCGACAAGCACGCATACTTCTATACTTCCTTTTCTCCTTCACTTATACTTTTACACTTATACTATTCGCAAGCTCAAAGTATAGGTGCATCCACACATTTAAACACATTGACAGACAGAGAACAGTTTGTAATAATAAAGAAGCTTTACGTAACGCAGAATATTATCGTCATTATTGATTACGCGAAAAAGATCGATCGAGAGTAGTAGGTGTACTTGGTAGTGTCAGGTCAGTCACCTTTTTCACCGCTTATAAATAAAAGCACGTAGTCCAGCATCAAAGCTTGCAGAGGATGGTTGTATAGTACGAAAGAAGAAGAAGAAGAAGAAGGAGAAGAAAAAGAGAACGAGTAGTTTGGTCGGTAAATTCGCACGCGGCTGCGCGTAATGGAGGGGATTATTGTGACGTTTGCGTACTACACACGCAGACGATATGAGTGACGACAGTGTGCTTGCAATACATAAGCTACCGCATTATATAGCCTATATCGCACACGTGTATTGCGCGAATAAGCGCGGCGTGTGTTGTGCTTTGTGCGTCGTCTCGTTGTGGCTGTATGTCGCGAGTTTACGATGCCCTAGGGCTGTGTGGTAAGTATGGGAGGTGCTGGTGGTAGTGGTGGCGCTCTATGGCAAATTCCAGGCGCAGAGTACAATACGCGAATCGGGATTGGTCGAGTGAGAGCTACTGCGTGTAATTGATGGTCTCGATTCCCATAAGGCTTTTGTTGAGAGAGTGAGCTTTTTTTTCTTCTTTCTTGTATAAGCTCGGTATATTGCGCGCGCATTTTTATGTCGATTACGCGGCATGTGCGCAAGCTCGAAGTGATGGTCTAACGCTAGCGAGTATAGCTGTTGATAAGGGTGTTGATGGGTTATTGTGTAACGCGTTTCGATACGCGTTTAATATCCTTTTTTTTACTCTCTCTCTTTCTTTTTCTTTATGAGCTACTGTATAAGGGTTGGTGTGAGTACTGAAAAATGTGATTTTGATATTTCAGTTTTATTCAATTCGCTTTTTTTTTTGTGTGCACGCGTTGGTTTTAATGGGAGAGAGGAAGGCTGTCGTAGAGATAACGTGTTTTTTTTTCATATTGATAACTTTTACGATCATAATTTATCGGTCATCATTCTCTATCGCGCTGTGTATAGTTTTTTTTTTGTTCATATCTCTAAATCCACAAAAATTGATAGTGATATCCAATTTTTATTTTTTTTTTTTTATCCGATAAAATATTTCAAGCCCTTTTTGTTTCAATGATTGGACTTTCGTAACAATAACGTTTACTCAAAAAGTATCTTTTAAAAGAAATATCTAATAATAATAATAAAAGTTATCACTCAAAAATTATTTGAGTTTAAAAAATAAAAAGACTATTTCTGCCAGAGGCAAGTTGCGCAAAATGAGCCACGAAAATAAAAAGGTTTTGATCTTTTTTTACTTTTCTCTCTATCAAAAAAAAAAGCTAGAAGAAAATCTTGATTTTTCCAGCAAGAAGACAGAAATTGTGAAAGAGATAGAGAGAGAAAGAGAGTCGTATAGATTCGAGAAATGGAGAGAAGCGAATCTTCTTTCTCTCTTTTTTCTACTACACCACGTGATCCACCCTTGAAAATACACGAGGGATATTTTCATTGTCCGCGCGAAGCCGAGACTCCGGAGAGTGAATGTTTGTACAGACAAGAGAGAGAGAGAGAGAGAGAGAGAGAGAGAGAGAGAGAGAGAGAGAGAAAGAAGGAAAGAGAGAAGCCTTGCAACGTATGGGTTTCGAGAATAGGGAGAAAGAGAAAGAGTAACAAGAGACTTCTCGCAGTTCTCTCTCTCTCTCTCTCTCTCTTTCTCTCTTTTTGGTCGTACTTCGACTACTGTATCTATCCCAGTGATATTGGCCAGCTCGCACTTCGGTTTATCCAACCTCTTCCCTCTTTTTCTTCTCTCTCTCTCTTTTCTTTGTATATATACTCGTACAATCGATAGATACATTTCGTTTTCCTCTTACGCGAGTGCGCGTCGTCTCGCCTATTTCGCGAGAAACTACTGACGCTGGCTATGTGTACACACCCACTCTGGCTAGAATGGATTTCTCACTTGCTTTCGAAAAAAGCAGCTTGGCTCAGAGCTTTTTCGTAAAATTAAAACGAAAACCGTATACATTTTTTTTTTACTTTCACTTTTTTTTTAAGTCTATTCAGGTTCGACAGTCAAAGTTTCTTTACAAACGATTCGAAAAAAAAAAAATTTTTTCTGCTACCCTTTTTGACAGTTTTGTGAATGTTCCATTGACGTATGCATTTACTGGACGCGCTAAAACTTCTTTTCTCTCTACTTCTATACGTTCAATTTTTTACACTCTCTTTTCTTTCGGACGCAGATGCTGACATTCATCATTTTGTCATCCCTTCTCTTCTCCGCATCTCAATCTAAAACCGTGGCCGTGCAATCCTAATATAGCGGAATCCTTATCGTCCAACCGGCTGTCCATCCAGCGCGCTTTTTCACATTCTTCCTGAGCTTTATCTTGCAGGCCAGCCTTTTCGATGGCCTTTCATCCCTTTCTCTATACCTTTCTCGCATCCTCTTTTATATATATATATACGTATATATCCAAAGCCCCATGACATCGATTCTCTTTTATCTGCGCATTACCTCCGCTCGTTCGCCCTTTTCTTTCTCTCTCTCCACGCCTTTGTGCTCTCGCGTTTGTCTCGCTTCTTTTTTTTTGTTTCTCGTCTGAATGGCGCCTTCCTCGCTTTGCATTTTAAAGAGGGCCAGAGCAGCAGCAGCAGCAGCCAGGGACGGACTTTCTCTCTCCTATAACCCCCTTCTATCTTTTTACTCTCTGCCCTCCACCCCCCCACCAATCTCCTCCCCCACATCTTTCTATGGATTTTCTGGTGTTTGCGAATTTTTGCGCCGCGTAATTACCGGCTGGAAAATGTTAATTTGCTTTTTCGGGCGTGATATTTTCAAGGGCCGTCGGATTGTCGGAATGAGAGAGGAGACTAAGAAAACGGGAGTACAATTAAAGGGGGAGGAGGGATGTTAAAACGTTTTTTTCTTTTCTTATTCTTTGTTGCGTAAAAGTGTTTAATTTTGAATGCTCGTAATCAAGTCCGCTCTGAATAAATTTAATATTTGTATTTATTATTATTCAATGCTGTTGTTAATCAACAATTATAAATTTAATAATTTACGACTTTGATGATGCCAAATTTAAATAAAAATTTTTAATTTTATTTTATATAATTGAATTTAATATTAATATTAAACTATTTCTAGAAATTTTTATATGGAAAGTCTAATTTCTTATATACTGTTGGCTAAAAATTTTGAAAAATATTTATAACTACTGTAATTTTAAAATGTCAGAAAGAGCCACTCGAGTAAATAATGGCATAAAATACTTATTCTGTCAAGCAAAATACACCGGGTTGGCAATTTACACACGTGAACTTGTTGGTTGAATAAGTTTAATATGAGTGGTTACATTTTTGTTGAGCGTAAAAAAATGTACGTTACATTTTCATCTGTCTCGTTTTTTTTCCTACTTTATATTTTTTGAAAAAAAATTTTATGCTCTCTAGTTTACGCACGTAAATGTAACATTCTTTTTTCTTCATTTTTATAACATGTTAGCAAGAATTTTTTCTCTAAACTTAACTTGTTTATTAAAATATGGGCGTTTGTTATTTAATTATGCAAAAACTTGACTAAAAAATACACTATTTCAAAAATTTTTTTTTTCGAAATGTTCTTAACATAACCTATTATTTTAAAAAATTTATAACACTAGTAGTCTTCTTGAATTCAATTTATTTTAAAAATAATTCTTAAGCCGTTTTGATACTGTTGAGCATATTTTGGCATATGAATGTTGACGCTCATAGTTGCCAGTCGCCAAGAATCAAACCCACGACCTGTGGATTTCGAAACTGGCGCCCTGTCGACTAAGCTATTCTAATTTTCAAAAATGTAGAATTAAACAATATTTTTCTCTTTGTTTCAGGTCAGTACATCTAACACATTCACGTGTCTTAACTCGTAAGTACACATTTATTTTACAAAAATATATTCGTCCACAAACGTTAAAAATTACAACAATTTAAAAACAAAAATCCTTCAACCAAAACTGTAACTTACAAATTTTTATAAACGTAAAACCATCATAATAACATCATCCTTATAAAACCCTCGAACGACATAAGCCCTCGTCTCCTAACCATCTACACCCACAACGTCACAAGCGGAAAAGTTGTTACCATCGCCCCTAGGGAAAAATATCCCACGGCCACTAAGAGAAAGCTTCCCGATCAATCTACTCTCTCTCTCTCTTTCTCTCTCGACTGCTCTTCGCGTCCCTCTTTCCCGCCGCCAGCTCCCGGAATTTACTTGCCGATGACCTCGTTACGACAAGCTCAACAGTGGTGTTCCAACTATATACGAAGGGAGAGCGCTCTTCTAAATCCATTTCCGAACTCGCACACCATCCCCCTCCCTCTTTCCTTTCGTCTTTCCAGCCGACAAAAAAAAAAGGGCGAGCAAAATGCCGTGTCTTGATGGAGATAAGTGTCGTCGTGTACCCCATGTTCGTGTATACCTAAAGAAATAAGGGAAATCACTTTTTTTTTATTATTAACTTCTGATCCTATAGATGATTTCATTTTTTTTTATATAAAAATAGAAAGTCAATTTAATTCCACTTTTTTATGCATTGAAATTATTAAATAGCAAAACTTCATTCCTTTATTTTAAAAATTCATTTTTCTCTTCGTATCGATCAGTTCTCATATTCGATGCTTACAATGATGTAAAAAATTTAACGCAGAACTCCCCTATTGCCCAAAACGTCGATTACAGAAGCCGATTACCCAAAGCAGCAGCAGCAACAGCCACATACATATAATATACCCTTTCGTTCCAAACTTAGAGAGTAGCTATACTCTATCCGTAGAAAATAATTTTAATTATTCCATCAAAATTCCAAACGCAAGCCACACACAAGTTCCTCCCTTCTGGTAAATTAACAAGAGGAGAGAAAGAGAGAGAAAGAGAGAGTGTGTTCGGGCAGCTTTCCCAAAAGCACACGCACGTTCTAGTTGGAAGTCTCACTCTCTTCCTCGAATTCGCATAAATAAGTCAAATCGGCATTCTACTTTGCGCTTTCTCTCTCTCTCTCTCTCTCTCTCTCTCTCTCGCATGGAACGCGACTTTTGGTAAAGTTCGAAAGACCATATACGCGTGTGTGTATGTGTGTGTGTGTATATACGGAGGCGAGAGATGCGGCATTACTTATTGAAGTCGCGCGCCTGCTTTTGGAGCAAGGTGTGTGTGTGTCTGGACGCATTATGAGCCAAAACTCGCTTTTCTCCCTCGCTTACTTGGAGCTTGCACGTTGGCATCAAGATCTTCTTGCAAGCTCGCTCGACGTAAGTTTCGTTAGTAAGCTGTACTCGTACAGTGCCAACTTGACGTGTCTCTCAGGAATAAGAGACGATTTTGCCAGACTGATTCGTTGTACTTCGAAATTCGAATGATCGATAGGGAACTTGCAACTCGTAAAGATTGTATGCAATAGCTGTTGAATATGAGAGCTTTTTAAGAAATTGTTCTAAATTTAGGATGGTAAATACCTTTTGGTTTGTTTTGTCAAAGACTTTAATGATTGTTAAGTATTTAAGAAGTAAAGCAGATTTCAAGCGAAGCTCTTAACAAACACTTGATAGGGATGGCAAAGAAGTAGAGAGATGGAAAAAAGAAAACCATACAAGTATTGACGCAAGTGCAAGCTCAAAGCTTCGCGAATACTCACGTGCGAACCGAGAGCTGAGCAAATCGTCGTCGTCGTCGCTTCACGTGCTCACGCATCGAGTGAGCAAAAAGTACGTAGATATAAAAGAGTCGAGGTATGGGTGACGCGGCGTGAGGAGGGTGAGGAGAGGCTTTTGAAAGGAATTTATATCCGAAAGGGACGAAATAAGGCACGCCGTCACGTGCAGCCGCGCATATGAGTGCATGGACGGATAAGCTCTCTTTTCCTCTCTACTCTTCCTCCTACTCCTCCTACTCTCTTTTATTCGCAAGCTCTGTTTGCCGATCCTCTTTCGTGACCCCAGCGTAGTATTCTTTCTCTATCTCACGTCCCTTAATCCATACGCGCGTATTTACTCTGCTTTTCACGTTCGCAATTCTCTTCTCTCTCTCTCTCTCTCTAAAACGACGCGAATTTTTCGACCTGGAAGACTACTACGCACTTAGGTAAAGAGAGAGCAGCAGTAGAGAGCTTTTACAAACTCTTACAGTTTTAATAAGCGGCGAGTTGTTGGTGTTTTAACTTATTTATAAAACATGTGCGTGGAGGGATAGCTATGTATATATGTAAGATTTGTGGATGTGTTGGATCTTGAGGCTTTTTAATGTTTTTTTCTTTTTTGTTTAATAAAAGATGGAAAGTTTATTTTTTATAGTCTTGGAAAAAACGATTACGTAAATAAAAGCAAGTTTTTTCTTTTTTTTTTATATTTTCTTTTAAATGGCATAGACGTCAAAGAGAATGTAAAATTATGTATACGTAATTCTTGTTAGAGCTTCTTTACGCTTAACATAGTATTCGCTTTACAAAGCTTCAAAACTTCATTTACTTTGTAAATTCGTCTTTATAAAGTTTTATTTTTTTTTATTTTTACTAAGTATATCTTCCTATAGCAATTTAATTTTGAATAAGGAAAATTTTTCTTGTTAAACAAATAAAAAAAAAGCTTTTTAATTAAAAACATTCTAAAATTTTTACTTGAAATAATTTTAGACTTGAATTCAGTGATATCTGTAATGTTATACCAATTCAAATCACGTTCAATACGTATACCCGTCTGTCAAATGAA
The DNA here is from genome assembly GCA_030522805.1 of Leptomastidea abnormis. Taxonomy (NCBI): domain Eukaryota; kingdom Metazoa; phylum Arthropoda; class Insecta; order Hymenoptera; family Encyrtidae; genus Leptomastidea; species Leptomastidea abnormis. The sequence goes on from JAPYZE010001901.1 coordinate 39,750, forward strand.
AAGAAAAAAAGTAATAAAATCCGATACCTCTTTTCAAAGCTTTTCACCAGTATTTTAATTAACATTCTTTTTTTTTTTACAAATTCTTTCAAAACAAATATGTGAACATTTTCAATATTAATCTCAAAAAGGTTAAATATCCATTACAAATCTAATTAAAACCACATAATCGATATATTAAAATCAAAATATCCCTTATTCACGTTAAACAAAAGCATAAAGATCAGATCATCCAACCCCTTACTCCATCGACTTTCTCTTATTCCCGTACAAATTTTCTTTTATTTTTCACCTTCATTGCTCTCATTTCCTCTATCCCTCTACAAACGACGATCTCCTTCCACATATATAAAAAAGCTCTTTTTCGCTTCCTCGCTTCGCAATCCTTTCCATTTTCCATCTCATTCCCTGCAGCTTTCTCTCTCACACACACACACCCTTTCTTTTTTCTCAGTCATCCCAAGCGTAGCTAAGCGCTTCCAAATGTCCGGGTTAATTAACGTAGAAAGAAACGAACGTAACAATGAGGATTCGCGAGGCGAGAGTAGGTATACGGTGACGGGGAGAAAAACGCGCGTACACTCAAGCCTTGCGCGCAGACTTGAATCGAGCCGGAATTGGATAATCTGCTTTTCTCTCACCCCTTTAGTTTCCTCCCTCTCTCTCTTTCTCTTCTTTCTCTTTATTGCGCAGGCCTCTGCTGATGCTACTACTGCTCTGTATTTTGTTTTTCCTGCCTTTGATCGTGAAAGTGCTGGCGCTCGGAATTCCATTCTCTCTCTTTCTTTCGACGGATCTCATTAATACATTTGGAAATAAGTGAGGTAGAGGAAGAAGTAAAATGAAGGATAAGCCCCTAAATTCTAAATATTCGTGGCTACATATTTTACAAAAAATTCAAATTAAATGTAAAATAAGCAAAAACTTTTAACAATTCGACTTGCAAAGCTTTCTATTAATCGACCTATCTCTTTCTTTCTTTTTATTATATTCATTCCTGGAAGCTTTATATTATACTTACCAATTGGCGATTATTCACTGACAATAGACTATATATCTAATTTTCATATTGTAAATTCATATTCCATGTAAAGACGTAATTCTCCAAGTTCAAAACGTTGCCTAGAATTAACCAAGTCGTATATCAGTTGCCATCAGATACCACACAACACAACAAACCGCTTATGTGATGTGTTTTATTTTCAATCAATAAAACGCGTATGTTCATAAAAAAATTAGCTACTAGTTTCTGTGTGTATAATAATCTGTCTGCAAATATTCGTCGATTACGTCTGACTATAGATAAATACAAGCTTACTTCAAGTCGAGCTTGCAAGCTATTCTTCGATCTTTTTTTCATCACATATACATAAGAACTATATATATAAGCTCAAAATACGTCTTTTGAAAAATCCATCAGTCGCAAGCACGTAAACACTTTTCTTCACTTTTCGCAAAAGCTCACCCTTCTTTCTTCCTCTTGAGATCTTTTCGGCATCATATACCTCTCTTTTGTGTTGAATCGTATCTCATACGACATTTGCTTCCTTATCATTATCTTCCTACTCGCTTACTTTTTCTCATCAAAAGCTCAAAAGCGTACAAATTCACGTGTCAAGAAAAAAAGTTCTTCTTCTTCACATTTACTCACACTTATACACACGTATGTCTTCACGCGTCGTTTACTCTTCTTTTTCTTTTTCTTTTAGTTCATATATATATCGCGCATTCACCCCAAAATTCTCGTCAGTTCGCGCCCACACTCTCTTTTCTCTTCCCCTTCCTCTCCCCTCTTTCTATATCCTACTAAACCGGTGTTTTGTACGCGCGCGTCGATGCGCGTATCCAGCTCTCTTTTTCTCTCTCTCTTTCGACCTTTTCTTCCTTTTTACCACTATATACGTACATATATATATATATATATACCATACCTTTCTTCTCTTCTCGCGTTGGCCACTTATCGCTGCGTCCATCTTTCCCGGCAGCCACACTCGTCGTTTCTTTTTTTCTTTTTTTTTTTTTACGTCCATTGTTGCCTACTACTCCCTTTCCCCTCATTTCCATCATAATGTAGCCGAAAAAAAAGAAGGATAGAGGAGAGAGGAGATACTTGGGTTCGCGAATATTCGCACGTGTCGCTTTTGGTCGACGTGACGACGAAAGAGAGAGAGAGAGAGTAAAGTAGTAAAACTTCTGCCACTGTAATTCTCTGTAGGTGGGCTGGTTTTGCGTATATACACATACACACACACATAAGCACACACGTGCATGTACTTCGTGCTATACGAGCCTCACTCAAAGCAAGCCACATGCGGGTTAGCTATGGCAATTACTTTGTACACAACCGCGGATCGTTCTTGAATTAGGCTAACCTTACATTACATTATATACTTTAGTTAAACGTGAAATAAAAAAAAAGAATTTCGTTTTTGTTTTATTCTTGTTCTACAATTTTATTCTCGTTTTTGCGTACGTTTCAAATTCGATTTTACATGTGGGTCTTGGTAATTGCATATCCAAACACACATGTGCCTTCACCCTTACCTTCGTTTTTTTTTCTCCCCTTACATATGTTACTGAGAAATTCAAGGTAACTTGAAAAAAAAAATGAAAAAAAAAATAATAATTACAAGCAAATACATTTACCTTCAAATCGTATATCAACTAGCCACATATATTTTCTCTCTTTCTCTTTTTTTTTCATCCATATATTTTGTGCACAAGTGCAAATTATTTTGTCCCTCTTGGTAATGTATATAAGTCGCGGTACCACATCAAACTGACCTGTAAGTGTAACAGGGGACCTCCAACGTGTACCACCAGGTCATAAACTCGTCAACGTTACTGTTGGTCCCGCCCACGCTTTTTTTTTAACCCAACGACACATACGCGTTTTACCACACGCCAGCAGCAGCTTTTTTACTGTCTCTCTCTCTTTCTCTCTCTTATTTTAGTGTCATTTCCGCTCACCTTCATTTTTTTTCGTCCACTGTAGGCATGCCCTCTTTTTTTTTTTTTTTTTTAATTCCACCCTGGTATTGTCCACCTATAGTTTTGAGATCAGTCTGTCCTCTCTTTTCCTCTATTCCTGCCATTTTTTAACGCATAATATATCGACTTACTAAATTTTTGCTTATAATTGACATTAATTATCCTCAAGCCAGATAATAAAGGTCAATAAAATTTAACAAATTATTCAAACAAATTAACCAAATCATAATTAACGCTCGAAATTATAGATTTGAAATAATAATAAGACCTATTATGTACATATTATATACAATTCTAACATGTCGTTGAAACATACAATAGCCCAAACACACGCGTATACTGGGTAATGATATTCTAATAACGATAATAAACAATTCAGCAGAAATTCAGCTGAAATGAAATTACATTAAATACCACCAAGTGATCTATTTCTACGATTATATTATTATCATCATCTCTCACCCCCTTCCCTCTTCCAAATATACAATTATTCTAGGCTTTATATGATTACTAAAGCCTCTACATCGTCGAAAGTTTCCTATAGGTAAACGATAATGTCATCCTGCATATAATAATAATAATAATAATAATAGCAATATATCGTATTGCTATTCTGTCACAGGAGTGAGATAACGTAATAATCGATTCGCGTTACATTATTTTGAAGCTCATACAATGAGAGCTTCTCTTTCTCTTGTGCTCTTTCGTTATAATATGAATTTGATCATCTATTCAATATATTGGACTTGCGAGTAATTAGAGCGTCTCCTATATAGACTAGCATCCAGGAACCAATATATAGTATATACTTGCTAATCGTGAGAGTTTGAATATTATTTGTAATAATATCTTATTTTTCTTTGGGCACTTTTTATATTTAATTTAATAAAATGTAAACTCATCAATTTAAAAAAAAAAAATTAAACTCAAGGCAAGAGATAAAGAGATGAGTAAGGTTCTGCTTTAGCGTATCAACCAAGCAACAAGAAACAGATTATAAAGACCAGACGACATTTATAACTCTTTGAGTGCATTTACCTGTACGCACCTTTACTTAATACCTCCTCTTCTCATCCTATATATACTTCCCTGTCTATTCGTATATCCAAAAGCTCCTTGCATCCTCTTCTTCCTCCTGACATTTATTTCTCGCATCCAAATTAAAGCAAAGTGGTTGTCGTCATCTCTATTCTCTCATGAATAAATCAAATCTTGCTTTTTCGATAGAGCCCAGAGAGAAAGTTTTGAACTTGTCCAGCTTTGAAGTTTAACACTTATTTAGGAGTATAAAAGTCACATAGATGTGGGTAGAGATCGTGTCTATATATATATTTGGAAAATTTGTTAATCGAGTCTCTGTCAAAGTTATAAACGTAATGAGTTAGTTATACTCAAGTGTCGATTTACATTTACAGATGCTTGTGTGTGTATGTGTGAAGAAGAGAGTTTGAAATTTAATTATATAAGTGATAGCTCGTTGCTTAAGTAATTTGTTCTCATGTAAATTTGATGATGTAGTTGTATACATCTTTTTTTATTTTAAAAAGAAGTATTGCATTGCTAAACTGATTGTTATTTCATTGACTCTAAAATTCATGCGTTTTTATTTGTCAGCGAAAGAATAAAATAAAGGAAAAAAGAAATCAAAGAGATGACATTTAGATTTAAAATATATATATAAAGCACTCGTGACTCGTGTCAGAAAAAAAAATAAGTATAAAGATGAAAGAAGAGAGAAAAAAAGAAACTGGACTGAGAATATTGAAATACCTGCCCAAGTTATAACTTGAAAGCTTTAGTATATATTATAGTATAAGGTATATGCTAGACATCGTTTATCCTTGAGTGCGTTTACCTGTATAAATTTGATGCCTTTATATACACTACTAGTATATAGAGAAAACCACCTCTCATCCTAACATCGTCATCACAACATCGCGCATTTATACATTCGACTTTGAGCTCGACACGTAGACACCGTACCTATACATATAAATTTTCATGAATAATGCAAATTTTCAAATCCACTCGCTTACTTGTATCTATATCTAAAGATATTTTCTTCAACAAAAGCTATTATTATATATACTAAAACCTTTTCTTTTTTCTACATCTCATCCATCCAATAAAGACTTATTTGCAAAAGCAACTTATTAACGCAAAAATTGACATCAACAACAATATCATCAAAAACTTCAAATCAATATTACGCTAATTAAGAGAATAGAAATAAAAGCTTTTTTTCCTCTCACATCATCATCTCTTACTACACGTACTGAAAACCACCAAACCCGCACATAATATCCTTACCAAGCATTCCAAAACAATACCTAATACACATCCCCTTTTCCTCTTCCTTCTAATCAACCTCCTTTCATTCACTTTCCAATGCGTTTCGCGGATATAGTAGATAGCTGAGCGTAATTCACTGAGTTATATGCTGGCGGGCAGGGTATAGTAGGTATAGTCGAAGTAGTCAGGCAGACTCGAAAACCGAGACACACACACGGACACACGGACACACATATAGCCGATTGTTCGTCCATCCAACTGTCTACATCGTAGTAGTAGTAGTTTATATATATGTATGTCTGTATATACAGACGTCCGGCTTGCTTTCATCCGTCTGTCCTTCTTGATCTTGCCTCATTCTATCTTTCGTACTCATCCTCCTTTAACATAATCTACCCCACAATACATACATATATAACGTGAACTTCTCCTCATATTTCGCACACATCATTATACTACTCCTTTTCTTTTTTTTTCCTTTTTTTTCAACTCAACTTGAAAGTGGTAAGGGGGATTATAGTTTCTATCTTGGCTGGATGAATTTAGCCCGGATGCCTTTGTTAAAGCGCGAAATTATCGCTTTCTCACATCAGAGTCCGGGATCTATGTTGGGTATAATATACATATACGATGAAAGGCAGAAGCTAAAGGCACGCGCTGGATTATATAGAGTATATAGGTACTGACGCGTATGTTCAAATCTATTGTGTATGTGTGTGTGTGTGTGTGTGTGTGTGTGTGTGTGTGTGTGTGTGTGTGTGTGTGTGTGTGTGTGTGTGTGTGTGTGTGTGTGTGTGTGTGTGCCTCTATTCAATCAAGAGTCCAAATTTCAGGGATATAGGTATATGTGAAAAGTGTATGCGTGTTGACTTTGCTATATATATGCTATAGCAATACTATAGTATACCCACGTGCCTCTATGGCGTGTGTTGTATACGCTCTTGGGTTATGTATATGTATATACATGGCGTTTACATAAGCCGTAGCGGGTAATACGGAACCAAGGGCTTTACCTCCTATACTCTATACTACTCCTACTCTTACACTCGGGGAAAGTTTCTTATCCGTTGGTCGTAATGCGTTTTCGTATAATGTTGGAAAGCCGAGGGGCGTGTGTGAGAGTAAGAGAGAGAGGTGTACATCTCTGGACGCGAACGATGGTTTTCTTCATCGTGTATGTGTGTGTGTGTGTGTGTGTGTGTGTGTGTGTGTGTATGTGTGTGTGTGTGTGTGTATGTGTGTGTGTGTATGTATTTTGCCAGGAGCAACTTATGCGCCGAAACGAAATCTAAAGTTTGCGAGATCGTGCACCTGCATCTCGGATCAAGATGAAGATGCTGTACAACTATATATGTATAAAAGTGTGTGTAAGAGAACGTTCGCGAAAAGTCCGGACAACGAGGTAGGAGATGAGAAGTACGAGACTTGACATTTTAGGAGATGGAAGTTTGTATGGTATGGTTGCTTGTGTATGGATGCTAAACGAATTTTGTAAATGTGTTTGTGTGTAGAAAAATTAATGTAAAGGATAATGCAGGGATTTAGTTGTTTTGGATTGAAAAATATTTGTTGTTCTTTAAGATGATGGGTTGTTAATGAAATGTGATTTTTTTTTTAATTTAGTGATAAAGATGGTAATAATAAAATTTGCAATTAAGGGATGAATTAATTAAAGTACGAAAGAAAAAAAATTTAAAGAAAAAAAGCAAACAGGTATTTTCTATTATCAGTTTTCTTGTAAGTTAAACCAAATCTTTGCCAAGTTAAAACGTGTTTTTCTCCTCATGTTACTTCGGGTAAGAAGGAAGTTTAGTTATCAAGTAGCTTTTCGTACTTTCTTGAGTGTAAAGACTACCACACAACTTTCGAGTTCGGAAGGTGGCGGTGATGGTGGTGGTAGTGTACCGATGGAGAGAAATCTCGGTAATTACTGAAACTCATTACAAAGCCTAAAAAAGTCTAGAGAAAAAGAAAAAAAGAGAGAGAGAGAGTAAGATTTTAGCGATGTCAAAAAGAGAGACGACAAGTAAAAAAGTTTATTTCGTTAAATTTAACATTTACAAGAAAATTAATGACTTTAATTTAGAGAAATCAAATAAAACGATTTATATACTATGTTGTTTGAGTTGATGGACATTAAAAAATTAGAATTCTGATTTGTATTAATGAATATTTTTTGAAGAAAAAAAAAAAATTGTAAATCTAATAAACTTGAATGGAGAAAGAGATAAAAAAAAAAGTTTGAAATTAGCTTGTAAAGTTAAGTAACAAAGTGGGTACGTGATTACAGAACTTCTTGAGTTATGATGGAATCAATCAAAAAAGTAATTACAGCGAATGAAATGCAAAAGTCAATTAATACCCCCACCCCCCACCCCCTTACCCTCTCAAAGAAAATTTTATACCATCACTCGTAAACATACAAATGCATATCGTTATAACACAATTTATTAACACTTCTTACTTTAATTATCAATCATTAATTTTTTAATTTTTTGAAGATTAAGAATTCAACATTGATTTTTATGAAATTTTATTTTATCATTTAATTTAGAACATTGTTTTCTTTTTTAATTAATTCTATCAAATTACCAAATAACCACTTATTCACAACTCATTAACTCAATTTAAACCAATAGAAAGGAAGAAAAAAAAGAAGATCAATAGTTAATTTTCATGGTATAATAAAATTTAAATACCAAAAGAGCGAAAGAGAGAGAGAGTATAGCATCTATCTTTCTTGGTCGTTCGGGGGGTCGAAAACAATTTCCGGGATAATCATTAGCCACTAGTAAAAACTTTCAGTAGGTACTTTCAAACGTTAGCTTCTCTCTTTCTCTTTCTTCCGGCACTTCTCGTCAAAATAAGAGAACACACAACGTCCGAAGGCAAAAGGTACTAAAACCGAAAATTTACGCCGCATTAAAACCGATCGGTTTTTCTTCCTTCTTTCTTTTTTCTTCTTCTTCTTCTTCTCCACCTCTTCCTATATCTTCAAGCAATTGCAAAGAGAAGGAGAATAAAAGGAAGGAGTAGTAGTAGTAGTAGTAGTAGTTCCTCTTGCAATGTTATATAGCTTCAGCTGCTGTCTCTTCATTTTCCTAGGGGGTGATACCGGCAGGAGAGAGAAAGGCAGAGATAGAAAAGACAGACAGGAGAGCTTTATTGCCCTCTGATATCTGAAAGTCGCCATTGCTCTCTTTCTCTCTTTCTCGACGTTTGTGCCTTGCTTTCCATATAAGTCGAAAGATGGAGAAAGCAATTGGCTCGTTCTTCTCGGGCTATATACTCTGTTTTAACCTGCCTAGTGCAGAAGAGCGAGTAAGACGCCGGCGTGGCTATGTGAAGAGAAGAAGAAAGAAAAAGAAAAGAAGAAGGAGGGTAAGAAGAAGGTAGAAGAAGTAGGAGGAGAGAAAAGATCCGACCGTATTCCCGAGATTGTTGCTGCCTAGCGCCTTGAAAAATCGAAGCCTCTCGCGAAGCACCTCGTAAAGCGATGAGACGGCTATTCGCCTCCTCGTTTTCTCCTACCCCTCTCACCACCCCCTTCTCTTTCCTTCATTTTATCTCTCTAGCTTCTTTCTCTCCACGCTTTCGTTTCTTATCGCCCCCCTCCTCCGCCCCTACCTATTCACCTCGTTGTTTCTTGACTCTTCGTTTTTTTGATCATCGCTTCTCTCTGAAGACAGACGTCTGACGTGCTTGCTTGATTTTTGTCAGAATTTTATTTTTGCATATCAATATTCTTGTGCAAGCTCGAAATTCCGATAGATTGTGTTACTTTTTTTTTCTATTTGATTATTTGGTGAACAATAAGCTTTGATAAATCTTTACAAACTTTTGATGATAATTAAAAATTGGCGCTTTGCATGGTGGATTTCATTCGTCGCTTGTTTTTATTCAACGATATGCCATGTATGTATGTGTATTTTTTTTTTTTTGCTGCTGCTGCTGTGAAACCCATCAAATTTACGAATTCCGGGCGTTGATTTTTCTCTTTGTTGCGTTTAAATCAACGTTGCCGATGTGCGAGGTTGGTCTCACACGTGTGTACTACGTTATTTTTGTTAATGGGAATTCACTTGTGTAAACGGATACTGGTGAAAGGTCGTGGATAAATCGATTATTCCTTTTGCCCTGTTAGTTTTTTTTTCTTTTTTTTTTTAATTCGAAACATCGATGTATGCCAAACTGCTTTCTTTTATCGAATGTGTAATTTTTGCAATTTAAATATTTAATTTTGTCATGACGTTTGAAAAAGCACGTATGGAATCAAAAACAAATATTTTATTCCCTGTTCGATTTCTTTTTTTTTTTTAAATAATTGCAGAACGAAATGTTTTTTCAGGCATTCCGATGAATCAAAACAAGTTTAAATTAATGCGATCATAAATTTAGTCATGCATACAGTATTATCAGGAATTTTATTTTAAATGTAATTTTCGTATATAAATAACAGAATTGAGAGGAAAATTTTTAACATTTTATATGAAAAAGTTACTACGACGACAAAGAAGCAAATTTTTGAATTTCAAAATCGTTCTTGCATTCACATTTTTGTGCTTTCGAGCTTTGAAGCTTTTTCACTGAAAGCAGCTTGCGCGTTCGAATTTTTTTTTTTTTATATGTATATAAGTAACAGTCTTGTAACGATGCACTTTAGTTCCGTAAAAGTTCTCGGAAAAGCGAGCTGCTTAACTTCAAAGCTATTTTCACTTCCATGGCGCTGCTACTAAAAAAAAAAAAAATAGTTAAAAGAACTTACAAAAATGATTTTTAATATAAAAAAAATTGCAAACGTTAATATTTCAAAAGATATAAATTCGGCAAGTTGAACGTTATAGTATCTTGAAAAAAGAAAAAGAATATAACATAAAAATCTGTGACCTCAAAATGACAAAGAATTTTTTGGCGAGGAATTTGAAACCTTATTTTTACCTTGTGCACCGTATTTTCGTTAAGCAGAGCAATATCGCTGGACTCTTGAAAAGAAAGTGCAGCTATGCGAGGAAGACGCTTGTGTCTCGTGAAAATTTGAGAAGAGAAATAAAAAAAAAATACAAAGTGTACCCTTTTTCATGTCGTCTTTTTTTTTGTTTGGAAGCGAAGAAGCTTTATTGCTTGCTGAAAAGGAATTAAAATGAGAGAATCTTTATAAAATATCAAAAGAAAATTCAAAACGGTAACTTTATCGGATTTATGAGGAAAAATATAAGAAAATTTATCTTTTATTTTAAAATTTGAACGAAAAATTCAATTTTATTCTTTTACTGCGTATAATTAATTAAATTAAATCAATAATCAATATTTCTTAAAAATACCATACATACGTAAAAATTATATCACCCTAAAAAGATAAAAATATTTGCAACATTTATAATGCTTTAAAGTTTTAAAATATAAAAATGTGCAATTTACATTATTCCTTCAAAATTAAAACCTTTTAGGAATTTTTTTATAAATCCAATCATTTTCAAAATATTTCTCGTAAAAATACAAGCAAATATCAAATCATATATAAATTTCTCACTTTATATTAAATAAATTTCACCCCTTTATACGTAAATATAAACTTCATTTCCAGTAGAGATTCCATAACCCAACGCAAAATACGCAGCATTACAGCATCATAAAAATTTTCTTTCTCCCTTACACCCCTTTAACTTCCAAATTCTTTCATTCTAGAAAAAGCCACACACGCTCCATTCTACAATTTCCCCAAACCCTTTCTCTCTAAAAGTTTGCGTGCATAATGCAGGAAAATTTCACGAAAAATCCATGGAAAGAGCACGTCTTCCAAAAAAAAAGAAGCAAGCTTAGAGATAACTTCCACACAGCCCATTACCAAAGAACTATCTTTATAATTCAGCAAAGCCTCTATTTAAGCGTTGAAAAACTAAAAAAAAAAAAAAAAAAATGAACTTTCCATTCCACGAACGTAGACGAAAAAATAACAGCAGCAGGTGGAAAGAACAATCCTGCTTCTAGAGGCGAACAATGCGTTTGGTATATATCTCTTTTCTCTCTCTTTCTTTCTTTCTCATGGGAGTAGACTTTTACTAGTACAAGCATACATATATATACGAAGGGGTTAGAAAGCTACCCTATCTCTCTGGATATAACTACGACTATATACGTACAGAGCATGGAAACATGCGAAAACTTTATTTTTCTGGGTGCATTTTCAGTGTCGACAGTCTATACTACTCCTACTACTTTTTTTTTTCTTTTTTTACCTTCCCCTATGCGTAGATATAAATTCAACGCCAAAGTCAGTGCGGCAGGAAAAAAAGATAAAAAAAAGAGAATAAGAAAAAAAAAGATGGTCTTGTCTCTAAAAGCAAACGTAGCAACAACAGCATCACCATAGCCATCTCCCGCTATCCTCCCGATGAAATTCTTAAAAAATGAATGTGCAACTCGGGGATGCTGCTACTGCTACTACTACTACTGCCTATAACAGAACCAGCTTCTTCTCGACGTAGTAGTTACAGCGAAACATAGCGAAACCTTGCCAAAAGTAACCTATCGAGATACACGTGGATATGCGTTAAAGCAGACAGACATGAACTAACGCATGCACACATACTCTTCCTTACTTACCCTCCCTTTCTTTTACTCCTACATACACACACAAACGTTCAGTTTCCGCATTCCGTAACTCGCACCATTTGCATTTCGATATCAGTGTAGCGCTATCTTTCGCCCGCCCGTTCATTCGTTCATTCATACCTTTTCTCTCTCTCTCTCTCTCTCTCTCTCTCTCTCTCTCTCTCTCTCTCTCTCTCTCTCTCTCTCTCTCACTCGCATATTTTTCGCACGAGCATATATTTTTGATTCACCAGCCAAACCAGCTCTCTCCTTCTCTTTTCTTCCCCCCTCCTTTATTCTCTTCGTCCAAGCCAACCGCCCGCATCATCCTTTACTCCACGCGTGCATATACATATATACATATAGGTATGCACATTCGTGAATTTTGTTATACACCAGCTGGATAGGAAATATGGTATGGCAAAAGAAGAGAGAAGTAGAGAAAGGTATCTGTTGTAGTGTGTATATGTTTGCTTGCATCAGACACACACCGCCAGTAACAGCAGCAGCAGCTTCAGAAAGCATATATAGATAATATAATACACGGACAAACACACACACACACATACAGTGCATATACGTGAAGAAAATAAGCATTTCTGCAAAGCACAAATACACACACATTATATACATATTACCACACACTTGCATCCGTACAGCAGTTGCTTGGTTCCTACCCACCACCACCACCGGCACTGCCGCCCGCTCGTTTCTTTCTTATATTATTTCGCGAGCGATCGTCCCTTTTCTCTCCTCCTCCTCCTTCTTCTTCTCCACCCTCATCCTTTACTCTCGTATATATTTGTATATACACACATAGCTTTCTCTCTTTCGTATACCGTATATGTCGACGTTTTCTGCTTATTCCACCTCCGGTTAGCAGCAGTAGCACACACGCGGCTCTCTCTCTCCTCTCCTTGGCTTTTATTTGCTTATGAAACGTTTCTCATATGTTGCGAGAGAGAGAGAAAAAGAGAGAAAAAGAGAGAGAGTCGGCATCTGAATCACTGAAAGCAAGTAAGCAAGCCCGGCTGTGCTATTCGCGAAAAGAATTTCAAATGACGTTTGTGTTATACTATATACAGCAACTCTCACCCCTTATGTATACCTCTTTCTCTTTCTCAGCCATCCAGAGACACGTATTTTTTTCTCGCTCGTTCGCAGCTGGTTTGTTCTCAATAAATGCCGTTATGTCGAGCAATTTTCTTTTGGAGGATTTTACTAGAATAAAACGAACGAGAGAGAACTGAAGATTTAGTAAATTTGTACGATGACCTACTTTTTAAATAATTTTATACCTTCCCCAAAAAATTACTTTGAATAAATTCAATTTATTACTCTCTAACCCTACCCTTATTTTACACAATTTCAAGAAAATATTCTTTTCATTTTTAGTAAAACCTACTACTTATCAATTTCATTCAAAAAAATTAAAGTCACCCCTAACATACACACTAATATATAATATCTATATAGCATGTGACATACATGGGATCTGAAAAAAAAATAATCGAGTCTCCAATTTTGGTGTGTTCAAGCTTTTGCATTCGAGCACAGAAACCATAACCCTCTATCTTCTCGATCCATCTATTTCTCTTTCTCTCTCTCTCTCTCTTCGCAGAATAATGTAACCAGAGAAGTGGGAGTAAGGGGGGAGTAACGCGGTTTAAGGCGAGAAACAACCAGCAGCAGTATAGGAGCAGAAGCAGCAGAAGCAGCAGCAGTAGCAGCGTGAAATCTATCCCCAGGGCGAGATTCCATCGTGAATCGTACATTTCTGTATATATATATATATCTGTATAGGTCTTATTGGTATATAGGCAATGGTTGAAGGAGAGAGAATGAAGGTGATGGTGGTATATATATGTATATCTACAGGAGGAGACTATATACGGTCTCGGTAGCAACGTGTGTATTTCAAATGCTGCTGCTGCTGCTTCTCGCTGCATTCGGTTATTTATGCATTTATACGTTTGCCGGGGAGCCTATACTATATATACATGTATATACCGTCGTTGTGTTGCCTTCGACGACAACGACGACGACGACGACTCGAGCAAGGATTCGACATACAAGCATTACAGGAATAAGGGACTCGGTTTATATATATGTATGTGTAGGAATATAGAAACGCCGAGAGCAAGCTGAAAAGAGAGAAAATGAAAAGGGGGGAGAGAGATAAAGAGCGTTGGTGGTGATGCGCTGTGGTACTCATCTATACTCCTATACTTCTGTTGGTAGCTTTGTACTCGCGTATATATGTACATTACATGTATATATAGGTACGTGAGAGATACCAGCTTGCCATTGCCGAAGAAGAAGAAGAAAAAGAAGAAGGTATAGTAAAAGAGAGAGAAAGAAGGAGAGAACAACAACAACGATGGCATCGTATCGCATGTTTATCCCAGCGAAAATCGCGCAGTCTCCTTTCTTTCCCCTCCCCCCTCCTTTTCTCGTTTCGTATATGTGTATAGATAACCGTAAGTCTCTTTCTCTCTCGTTCGAATTCGAACTGAGAGAAAAAGAATATAAGAATAAGAAGAAGCCTGTTTGTATAAATATTCGAAGGGAGTGCGCGCAAGAGTAGAGAAAGAGAGGGAGAAATAAAGAGTTGGGATCGAAAAGACTCCGCAGAGAGAAATCTTACGTGCAGCGTGTATGTATATATATATATATACTAGTGGGGCTTCGCCCCATATATATATATATATATATATATATATATATATACACACATATAACAGATAAAGGAAAGAAAAAAAAGGGGCTGGGGTTTGTTATAGGGAGAGAGACGCGATTGATGAAGCCAGAGAATATCGAGTCTCAAACTCTCAAGCCTTGCTTTATCCGTGAGTCTTTCTCTTTTTGTGTATGTCTATATAGTCTATCAAAGTAAGACCGCTACTATACGTTGTATTTTTCGTCGTATCATCGTATGATGGTTAGCTAAGTTTCCATTAGCTTAACTTGTGTATGTGTATAAAGGGGATGAATTGCATGTTGCGAATTTTTTTTTTTTTTTGCTAAGTATACTGAAGGCTAATCGTTGTTTTCCTGTTTTTCATGGATATTTGTAAAAGACGCATCAGCCTTGACCCTGATTAAAAAATTTTTCGCGTGTTTTTGCGAAAGAGAAGTGAATGGTAAGTTTAGCTGATGATTAATGAAGTTGATAATGGAAGAGAAAGGGAGAAAAATGATCGTGCGAGATATTGAATCGGTAAATGTGTATATATTGTGGGTTTGCAAAAAAATTCATATACATGCTGGTGGTGGGATATAGTCAAGGTCGTGGGTCTTGGTGTGAGGAAAAACAAAGGGTGTATAATATCAAAAGAGAGAATGGTATAAAAGGTGCATTGTTGATTTTATCAGTGTAAGCAGATATATGTATCGTTCATCTTTTATGCATATACAGATATATGTACCTGAAGACCCTTTTTTCATATACTGGTTTTCTAGTAAAGGTTTTTTTTTTGTAAGGACACAATGGAATGTGTTTTCCAAAAAAGGATACATAAATTAATCTTCCACGTAATGTTGATTTTTTTTTCTTTCCGGTTAATTTGGAAATATAAAAAGTTTGTCAATTATATGTGAACTTATGTAAAAGTATCTCTTTCTCACTCGCTCTCGACAATGTGAAAAATTAAAATATTTCATTTAATTGACGCGTTAATTATGTTCGCCCTTATAGTGTTTGCGTTTCATACCTGCATCATATTTTAAGAAGTTTTAATTAAGTAGCAAGTTCATTAATTAAAATGTTTTTTCTTCTTTTTCTGTTTCAGGTGAGTGATAAGCAGCTGCTTGTGTATGTCTGTATATACAGACATATTTTAATCGACTTATTTTTGTAAGTTTTTTTTATTTGATTTACATATGTATTTAATTATGCGAATTTTTTTTTATATTTATTAACGCGTTGGCTTGTTTTCTCAAGCACTATTTATAATTTAAACGTGTTGAAAATTTTAATTGGACAAGCGATTAGTCATAATCTTAACAGTCTTTATTATTATGTACATTGAAAAATATCCTCTAATAAAAAAGAGACTAGACTGTTCTGTCCTAATCTATTCGTTTCGTGATTGGCGATTGGCTACGATTGACCACGTGGTTTGATTATGATTGGTTTAAGCTGATCACGTGACTTGACTAGCGTTTATTAAAATTTATTATCTTAGAAAAGCTGATTTAAATTAATTGAAGTACAAAAATTGCCAAAAGTTAAATACAGTTGCATCATATTTCAATTCAAAGTTTTCATAAAAATAAATATTCAAAAGAATCAATATTTAAATGTAAAACTATAGCAAAAAGCTAATAATATAATAACTTGCAAGAAAATTAACATTCCAACGCCCAACTTCAAAGCCTTGTAAGAGCTTTATAGTCGTCGACTACTCAACAGTATTCATCAACATTCGACTTCGCGCGCAACTCGGACTTTTTTCAAAGTTTACCTTTTGCAAAGTCCAAATGGAGAGTAGAAAGTATATTGCAAAAGTGCGTCGTAAGTAAGAAATAGAGAGAATATAGAGAGAAAACTTAGACACCAAAGTTAGGAGTAGTGTAGAAGCAAAAGAAAATGTCTTTAGAATAAAGTTGAAAAAGTTAAGAAAGTCTCATTAAGTAAAAAGCACAATTATTCATAATATTGTTTTTCGTCTTTGTGATTATGCAAGTATTTAAAGTGTTTTATTAATTTTTTCCTATTCCTTACTCCAAGTCAAAAAAAAAAAAATGGCACTCAGTCTCTACACCTGTCCATCAAGTTTAAGCACGTATCCTTACTAAAAACCAACTGGCTAGTCAATGACCAACCCTGTAGTAGAAATTGGGTAGAAAGGACACATCTGTGAGTAGAACTGGGTGTTGTCAGGGATAAGACTCAGACGTGCATGGGCACTATGTGTACGTCTCCGTAAAATATCCTGGACACTCGTGTTTGTTCGGAGGGAGAGAGAGTTTCACCTTATGCCACACACGCTTTAGTCTCATGTGTACTTTGTATACTGCTCGTGTCGCGGTCACGCTTCAGACGTTTATTATTCTCTTTTCGTATTTTTTCTTTTTTATTTCTGTATGTGTCTTCTTCGTTCGTGCTTACTGGACCGTGACGGATTTCTATCTCGTGTAGATTTGTTGTTGCTGAGTTTTAGGATGATGATATTGTTTTGCAATGAAATTGAGAGTTTTTGAAAAACTTTTGTTTGCTAATCGTGATGGTATGAGATTTTGTAATATCAATAACTTTTTAAAATTTTATTTTCAGATAGATATTTTTTTTTTGTGAGATATGTTGGTCAAATAAAACAGATTGTTTTCGAGAAATAATTAAATTTTCGAAGGATAAAGTGTATAGAAAAAAAGAAAAAAAAAATTAATAAAATTAAAAATTTTTCTTTCTTATTTTATCCGGCTAAAAGCCTAGTATACATATTTTGCAGCTTGCAAGAAGAGTTAACTCGGTCGAAAGCCTTTTTTCTCTTTTACACTTTAATCGTATAAAGCTTTTCCCCTCATGAAAAGAGAGCTTAGATTAACACGATTTTCAGGCCTGTTAGCTTGCTTCAAAATTATTCATCGAATAAAGTTTTTTTCGCTTTACTGACCTCGAATTTTCCCAGTTACTCCTAACAAAAAAAAAAAAAAAAAAAAATCATCTTAAAATAGCCAAGCTTTAAAGCTTTCTCGTCTCACCTATACACATATACTCATCCTCCTCCATATCCTTCAACTCCCTTATCCAAGCATAGCAACATCAAGCCAGGTTCGTTCAATTTTTAAAAAAGCTCCGTCTTCATCTATATATATTCGCAAGCTCACTCATCCCCCTCCCCACCTTTTCTCCTAGAAATTCAAACACGAAAACACACTTTTCACGCTAGAACGCAAGCTACTGCTGCTCGTAAAAATTTTGCCAGCCTCCTATATACATATACTATAGACGCGTTCGTGCGCAAGAGTGCAAGCTTCTCTCTCTCTCTCTCTCTCTCTCTCTCGCTCTCTCTCTTTCAAAATTCCCAACGGCTCTCCGCTGTAAAAAAAGAAGAAAAAAAAGTGAGAGAGGCTCGCAAAACTAGCCCTTCTCTCGTTATTTATTGAGAAGAAAGAGAGCAGCGCGTGCTCTTGGGCTATTGGCTTTTACGTATAAGAAGAGGAGGAGAAGGAGAAGGAGGAGATGATCCGAGCGAAAGATCCAAGCGAGAGAAGAACGAGTATACAAGTCGAGGGACGACGATAGCTGCTTGGCCGCTTTCCGGCCGTTTGAATTTTAAATGAGGGGGCCTAGCAACGACGACGACGACTACAACGATGAGGACCAAGAGAATAACTGTATATATATAGTGTATATATGTACAAGTCGCGAGGTAGCAACAGCAGAGCTTGGGCTCATCGTAATGGACGCTGAGGTAAAGTAAGATAAGTAGCCATAGAGCAGAGGTGGTATCCTACTTAAACTGCAGCCAACAACAGCAGCAGAGCAGCAGCAGCAGCAGCTTTGTGTGGTGGATTTCTTTATGAGCAAGTGTGGCGTAAACTGCTCGTGTGCGATTCTTATCAAAATTGGATGGCTCTTCGGACAGTAAAGTCGTGTAAATATGAGCCTGGCAGTAGTAACGTATAGAAGGGGTAAAAACTATATAGAACAGATATAGTGGATAGAATAAAGTATATAAGACAATCGCGGTTAGTATATGTATACCTTGATGTGTTTCACTGATATATACAGCATGTGCACGCCTTGCAAGTTCATCTTCTCTTTATATCCTTTCGCGTTCGATCTGACCCGGATATTCTTTTAAAATGATCGTTCCAAAGGAAGGGGATAGGTAAACGTGTAGTATACAGAAAATTCTACGTTCTTTAACCCAAGTAAAAAAAAAATATTATGAGTAGTATATATAGAAGGGATATACTAAGCTTTGTCCTCGCTAGCATTTTTTTTTTTATTATTATTATTGGTATTTCAGTCACGTATCGGCCAAATTCTTTGGAATCATAGTAGTGTAAGGTACGTCCCCTTGTAAAAACGAGCGCTATCGTCTTATCAGACTAGTAGAAAGAGAGAAAAAGGAAACCACACGTAAAAAAGGGGTGGATGGTGAGAAAGAAGAAAGCTTTCCAGATTCAAGCTCTTATAGTAGTATAGCAGTAGTAGCAGCAGCAGAAAGTCCGACGAACGCTTGAAAATCCAATAGCCATAGTCCATGGTATGGTAGTCCACCGCAGCACAATGATATCTCCATTCCGCATTCCGTTCGATTTCTGTAGCCTAAAAGGATAGTAAGAGGTGGTGCAAGCACGTGCTTTTAATAAACGAATCGTGCGCGCTCTCTAGCAGTGTGCTTTTTCTCTTGGTGAACTGAAAGAGAGAATTTGGGGTAAAGAGAAGGTAAATATAGGAAAGTTGGTATAGGTACGAAGCTTGAATTTTGCGGACTCGCGATTACCGCAGATCGAATGTTTTGAGGGAAAGAAGAGGGTTGTCTGAAATTTACGGGATTTACGCGCTCTTGATGTCGAAAGCTCATCTTTCGCGACAAAAACGAGATCTTTTTCTTTCTCTCACTCACATAATATACACTTTGTATGCTTCCTTTTGCTGTTGTTGTATCTATACATTTGGCAATTGCGTAGTAAAGATTCGCTAGAGTAGAATAGAAGAGAAAGAAAATAATTTTGTGGGTTAGAGAATGATAGAAAACATATTATAGTTGTAAAATAAAGAGAAAGAGAAAAAACCAGGGTAGGATCGTAAAGATTTTTATAGTCGCTTTGGGGGGACTATTTGGGAGACTTTCCTTTCACCTGAGGCTCTCTCTTATATATAGTATGTCTTTCGATATACAACTATTGTCTTCCATGCGATGTTGTTTAAAACAACGAGGTTCTTTCTTTTCGTTATTTATGCATCTACTTTATCTCTCCCTAACACTTGAGTCAGATATTTAATATTGACAATTGTACATGTAAGTAACTTTATAAATACACGATTTGAAAACTTGACAAATTTTTTCATATCAAGTTAATGTTTTGAGTGACTCATGAGTCAATAAGACGTAATTTTTGTGAAAAATAAGATTGTATTATTACACTCTGCAATATTGAAGAACAAAAATAAGTTGGGTAAGAGTATTTTTGCATAATGCAAGAAGGAAAAGTCACCTCTCTCTCTCTTGGTTGAGTAGAAAAGAAAAAAGATGGATTTAGGATGGTATGTATAGCCATAGAGTTGACTATAGTAAGAAGAGGAGAAAGAGGAGTAAAGGGAAGTAAAGGAAAAACGAGACGAAAATACGTGCAGGCATTGTTTAAACGTTAATTTATTCATCGCGCAAGCTCAGTAGGAGAGGACCGGGGGTATGGAGAAAAAGGAATACGGTAATAGTAGTGATGGTAGAAGTAGTAGTAGTAGTAGAGTTAGGTTGAATATAGGAAGGATAGAAAGAGAGAAAAGCGCCAAGTCGCAGCGCGGAGAAACGCTTAATCTTCATAAAATCTTCATAAAATCATATGCCCTCTGCAAGTTCAGCTATGGTTGGCTGGCAAGCGAGAAAAGACGCCACCACAGCGTCTTTTCTCTTAGTACTTTACCCCTCTCCCCTCCACTGTACCTTTTTTCTCTACTCGTCTTACTCTCTTCTCGTCCCCTAATTTCCCTGCCGTCTTTTCTTTTTTTGTGTTTATTCGCACCTTTGAAAACTGCCTTTCTTTTCTTCGCCACCTAGAAAAAATTTTTCTCCTTCCCTAGTTTTTCCATCTCTATAACCATACCTTTCCTTTCCTTTCCCCCCTTCCCTCTTGTAAAAGCTCGTTCGGTTACTCTTCGTTATATTTTTCCTTCTTCTTGGAAGAAAAAAAAAATTTGTTTCTTTCTTTCTTTTCTTTCGGTTACGTTTATATATGCGACTGACATTTTTACGCTTATTCTTGTACCTCCAAGGCGAGCTTATTCTCACTTCCTTTTTATTCGTGTTAAAAAATACTGTCGCGGCGTTTTTTTTTTTTTTAATTATAATTATTAAGAATTTAAAAGCTGATGAAATTTTCTTATTAAATAATTTAAAAGCTTTATTAAAATAAAATTGTTTTAACAATCGGATTAAAGTAAAATATCATTTAATAAATGAATGAATTAAAAAAAAAAGAATTCTTGATTAAACAAAAAATCATTATGCTACCGTTTCCTTTTTTTTCCTTCTTTTTCTCTAATCAACATTCCAACAATCACCACAGAGCATCTTCTTCTATTCCACCTCTTTATTTATCTTTCTTCTCTATCAAGTCTCTCAGTTATATACATATATGTGCAAGAGTCATAGTTGAAAGCACGTGCGCACTTAATGTACCATATCCAAAGTCAAGTGCACTTGGTATTAATTTTCCAAGCCCTTTATTTTTCGATTGGCGCAAAACCCCATAGTTTCTACCATCTATATACGTATATGGCTACATCAGAGGAAATCGAAAGAGGAATACGATGTAGGTATATATTAGAAAAAAAGACCGTCCAGTCGCAGTTGCCACATGAAAATGCATAAGCTCAAGTCTTCATTCGTATGCTTCTTCTACCATCTTTTTTCCTTTTTTACCTTCTCTATAGAAACTATCGATTTTCCAGTTTTTCTCTTTTTCTTTTTCAGGAGGGGGGGATTTCTTTTTTTTTTTGTGTGTGCAGTAGAAAGACGAGGGTTACTGCTATACTGCTACTGCTGCTGCTGGCTCATCGCTTGAGAAAATTAATTCAGCCGTCGTTCCTCCTCGTGATAAGGCTTATTCTTGTTCCTCTATTTTCCTTCAATTCAAACCAGACATCCTACCATGCGTTTTCTTTCTCTTTTTTCTTTCTTTCTTTCTTTCTTTCAATGCTTAATTGAGATGTTTATGATTGCGGATGAAGGGAAGCTGAATTATTGAAACATTGAAATGCCAGTTTCTTACAGTCAATACACATACACACACATACAAACGCTAGTGCGGCAAACCTTCAACATCACATAATACTCAAGCAATAATAACAATAATAATAATCATTAAGAAAACCGATACTTACAAGCTTTTAACAAAACCCATTCTGCTCTCTCCCTCTCTCTCTATCTTTCTCTCTCGTGTAACACATTAAAACCGACGTCTAACGATTACCTCTCTCTTTCCAACTAACGTTGTCCAGAACAAAATCATACGCACAAAGACCAGACAACAGCATCAACAGCAGTCGTCCAATGAGTCTGGAAAAATAATTATCTCTATATGCCATAAACATGTGCAAGCTCATAATATTATATACATATAGACATAAGCGTCTTTCTTAAACCACAAAGTCTACCGTGTTCAACCTCAACGTTATAACTCTCTATTTCTCTTAGACTGACACTATTACTACTACTACTGTTGGGATGCACTCTCAGCAGCATATCTTAACAGACCACTCTTACCGTCATTACACGTGCATTTACGCATCGCTCGTATATAATGTTCTCCAGACGCGCGTATATGTATACTCGTTTGTTGCTTGCTTGAAAACTACACTTCTCGATGTCTATATCTACATGCTTTTTTATAGAAGGAAGAATATACTGGTGTATATAGCTATGTATAATCTGATGCGTATCACAAGCAACGACATAATTTTCAAAGGTAGCTTTTTATCGTATAATGTGTGTGTGTGTGTCTATTCTTGAATGCATTCTTCTTTTTTTTCTACTTTTAAATTTGTTGTTCACACTAGACTATTTTCTTTGGAGTTTTTTGGTATACGTTGACCTCATAAAATAAATTTTTCCTAATATTTACAAACAATACGTTAATTTACATTTAAATTTGGATGATAATAATCTGAATTTATTCATTTCTGACAATGGTAAAAT
>JAPYZE010001902.1:0-26619 GCA_030522805.1 Leptomastidea abnormis
ATGTGATAGCCTAGAGCGCAAGTCATCATCCCTTTCGCGCGAGTGAGAGCCTAGGCCATATATCTATACTTTGTGAAACTGGGTCGCTTCGTCGCACAAGCTAGCCCTATACGCCCCCCTCAGAATCGATATGTAAGAGCGAGGGTGAGTGACGACCGCGACAACAGCACGCGATGACGTTTTCCTTTTAGCATAAGCTATACACTATTCTTTTTTTCTTCCTCTTTTTTTTTCTTTTTTACACTCCAGGAGATAATTTTACGATTCGAAACAGCTGGCAATGCCGTAGAGCAGCGACATCGACGACGCTTGCACACACACACACACACACACACACACACACACACACACACACACACACACACACACACACCGATAAGCGAATGAACACGGCTGTTTACGACAAAGATTCGAAAGCGCAGGTGTTATACTATAGCGAGATTACGAGTTGAGGCGTCACTTTCGATTTTGCATTTACCAAATAAATCCAATTCTGTCAATCGATAAGTATCATAATTTTATGAGATTCGGACGTATTTCAATAAAAAACTATTTATTTTTATCTGGAGAATATGGAGATGTAATCATTGGTTTTAATTTTTTTTATGCTGTTTGCAACTGCGATAATTTTAAAATTATGATAAAAAAAGGAGTTACGTGATTTTGCAAGGTACAATTAACAATAGAAAGAAAATTTTTAAAAAAAAGTTGACTATTCGCGAGATTTGTTTTTATTCTTACGCATTTTTCATTTTAAAGCTAAAACGTATTTTAAAAAAAAATATTATTATTTGACGCATGAAACAGAGAGCAGATAACCAATGAATATTAAAATTTAAAAAATTAAATATATAGATATTATAAATATTATAATGAGCACCGTCTATAGATAAACTTGACTCAATAAACCGGTTGATAGCGAATTACCTACATGTATAGGCATTGACATTGATTAGCGTGCACGGTCGCGTAAAGAAAACGACTCAAACTAATATAATAATATTTCGTTAAAGGCCGTACACGAAGCAGGTGCCAAATGTTTGTCGATTTTATATATAGTACACAAGTTATATCTAACACGCTCCGAGCACAATATATAATTACATAATTAAATCGAAAGCGAATCGACAACAAACAGTAGGTAGCAACAACGAAAGCCACACCACATAATATAAGTATACGTTTATACATAATATAAGCCACGATATCACCTGACAATCCTGACATCGAAAGTTTCGAACGAAGCTAATAGTTATATTTCGACACGTGTGGGTAAGTCAGTTTTTTAGCGTTGAGGAGATTTTTTTTCGAGCGAAACGATTTTTAAACTCGAGGGAATAAAATATGTTACAGGTTCTCTCTTACTCAGTTCCTAAAATTTATATTGTATATTGAAAAATCAGCATTTAAATTGAACCTGCTGACTTTAAAGAGTAATGTGTTACAATTTTGAAATGAGTAGTTCGAGTCACGCGCGCTAAGGTAAGCCGAAAAAGTTTTTTATCGGTCCTCATACCTATATATATAGAGATGGGTATGTAAAAGCGCCTCCCACACTTTCCTAACCAAAGCCGTGAATAATATCCGGCTGTACATACAATAATAACTTTCTCTCTTACTGCAGGGGATTCGTTTCATCGGTTTCGCAGCAACTAATGAGTCTGCCGGCGAAGGTTGTTTCTTCTTTTTCTTCTGTTAATTGGCTTGCAGAGGGACTGCTTGCCATAACCCGGTGAAACGAAGGTTGTTTATGGTGCAGGGCAGGGTCTACTTAGTTACTATACGTGCATAGGTAGGCGACTCTGGCCTCGTAGCCTATCTTGACAGTAAGACGAGTTTTTGGAGGGCAAAGCGGCAGCAGCAGCAGCCTCAACTCGCACCTGGCACACGCAATGATAAGCTCGGCTGGAGCGGCAAAGCCAAGGGAGAGAGAGAGAGAGAGTGAGTAAAATGGGGGAGAGGAAAGAAAACGCGTATGATGGCTTGGCCACTCTTTTTTTTATTGCTTCAAGTGCTGCTCCTGCTGCCTCGACTCGTCGGCACAAAGGGGAGGCGGCGTCCGGCTCGCGAACGCGCTGACGTGTACAAGTCGCCGTCGTCACCGTCGTTGGCTTGTAGGATGGAGAAGAGGATACCTAATAATGTGGTACCCTCGGCATATAAAACGGCTGCTGCTGTACAAACACATATGGGGGCAAGGCTTCGTATGTACACTTATGTATACCTTTAGCGTCGCAGTCCACGCAGTACTTATTGTCCTCGTCGCGCAGCATCTGTGTGAGGAGGGTTTGGCATTTGTCCTGAATTTGCTTGGCTCGCTCCTTCTCGGAGCGCGACATCCTGGTCCTGTACTTTTCGCCGATGTTATAAGAAAGACACACACACACACACACAAACTCGCGTACACCCAGGAGGGACCTGCTCTCTATAGAAGCCCGCGATTGGGCCTGAGAGAATGAATTACTTTTCTATGCTCCGAGGCAAAGACCGCGGCACCGACTCACCGACTGTCGATGCATGCAGCACTGCTACGCTGCTGCTGCTTAATTTCCACACACGTTCACCGCTTCTGCGCGCGCGCAGCATATATATATATATATATATATATATACACCTCACCTCACACACCAGACACCATTACACCGCGTCCATCGTCTTGTCTTTTCTATATATTCACCCTCTCTTTCTTTTGCGAATATATAACCTGCTGCTTGTTTTTCTTTCGGAGCAGAAACGATGGAACACGTAAATGGAGAGGTAATGGAGAAAGAGAGAGAGAGAGAGAGAAAAGAAAGAGAGCTGGAGTAGTGGAGTCGCGTCGTTCGTGCTTGAAGCGCTTCGTCGCTCTCTCTTTCTTTCACTCGTTCTTCTCTCCTCGTTGCTTGCTGGCACGCACAGAGAGATAGAGAGGAGGAAGAGGAGAGTTCAAGCGAGAAGAGCAATGGCCACTCGTTTATATGCCCCGCGACTCCTCGCAGCTCATCTGTAAGTAGGTATAGCAACTCCAACAGCCAACCTCGTCATCGTCGTCATCGTCGTCGTCGTAATGTTTGTGTTTATACTTGACGCGCGTGTGCGCGCGCAGCAGCATCAAAGTTTGGCTGATCCAAAAATATCAGGGGTGTATCGGGGATAAATAAAATACAGGTATTTTATAGGATATTAACGGAGACGTAGGATATCCTGCTCCTGGTATGATATGACAACAATCTGCGTGGGTGGGAGTGTAGAACGACTGATCAGGTCGGTTTATATAGTCAACGCGCATATCAAGCATCCCGCGGTCGTTAAGCTCATTTAAATACGTACCGCGAAGGGGCGGACACGCTCTTTTATGCATTCGTGATTAATTTTTTCTTTCTTTTTTTTTATTTTTGCTTTGAAATATTTTTTTTTTCGGAGTACTAGAATTAATTCTCGATAGGTATTACTTGAATATGTTAGTATTGAAAATTTAGAAATAATTTACAGTTTTAAATAATTTTTTTTTTGTAATCTGCATTACGTAGTGAAAAACCAAATAAGTTTAATTAAAAATGTATTTAAGAAAAATTTTACAGCTAATTATTAAAATAAGAGATAAAATTGTTAATTTATAATTTAAAACAAAAAATTATGCCAATAAAAACTTATCAAATGTTACTGCCGATTGTAAGATATAATAAGGGCAAAGAAAAATGCAAATATATTCTTATAAGAAATCGCCAAAATTATAATCTATTTGCATATATCACATTCGACATAGTTCAAAGACCTTTATTCAAATCTCGCAGTGCTTGCAAGACCGCCAAACTTAATTACTCAAAAATTTTTACGCAGATATATATAAATTGTTTATAAATAATTTTAGTCAAAAAGAAATAATAGCTTTGAGATATAATCAGTCTATAACTTATAGAAAGTTGAATTAAAAAAAAATATATGTTCTTAATTAATGGTCAATAAAATAACTTAAAATTGATAAAAATTTATTTGAAAAATAAAATGAAAAGAATCTAATTATTACATTGTTATCAAGTAACAATGAAAAAATATCGTGTAAAATAATTAAATAAATACAATAATTAAATAATATAATTAAGTAAATAAATACCTTTAAAGTTTAATATTTCGCCGCTATTCTTTGGTCCAATACTGCAAGCAGTGTAGCGGTGTTCGGAGTGGCGGGAAAGTACAAAAGGATGTTTACTCCACGAAAATGAATATTACTTGGATTTATATTTAAGCAGATACGTGGCGATTGGTCGGTTTTTATATGCTACACGTAATAACATGATTTTATAAAAAAACGTGTTTATTTGTCATTTATTTTTTCTTTTTTTTATTTATTTACTTACTTATTTATTTCATACAAGATATTTGTAATCCTATATTTTTCTATAACAAATATGCAACCATATTAACTCTTCTTTCATTCTGCCCTAATTTTTTTTTCTTCTTTCTGTACATCATTCATACATTATTAATTAATTTTTATTACTTAATTTTATGAGCAAGTTCGTATTTATATATTACTGAAAATATTGCAAAGTGGCAGATAGTACAAAAATTGAAATTATTTCCGGAGTCAACAAAGAGATATATAACTCTTCTCTTTGATATATTTATCTTCAATTCTTAATTATGATCAGTTTATGTTTCTGTATTTCCTCAAGTTGGATTAGGCAAAAGATTTTCTTGCCTAATATCACTTTTAAGTTTCACAAATTCCTTAGCAACTTCGTCATTATTACGCTGCGACAAAATACGTAAGATTGTCCATC
Organism: Leptomastidea abnormis; assembly: GCA_030522805.1. NCBI lineage: Eukaryota > Metazoa > Arthropoda > Insecta > Hymenoptera > Encyrtidae > Leptomastidea > Leptomastidea abnormis. Next base: position 4,764 of record JAPYZE010001902.1, read on the forward strand.
CAGTTTCATCCATCTGTATGCGTCGTCCAAGCAAAATAACCATTGCACATGAGCCTTGTTCTACGATATCTTTCAATTGAATCACTGCTAAGCCAACAAGCCGGTCTTCCCGCGCGAAACAATAATCTTTCACGCAAACGTGTAATTCGTAGTTATTTAGTTGCTGATCATTTCCAACGATAAAACTAAATGTTTCATTGAATTTGGGCGATAAGGTGTTGCTTTTTGATTTTGTTGCAAATTTCCTCTTCTTGTCGGCAAGGTGTGGTCCAATAAGATTAACTTCAATGAACGGCTTAAAACTGGTTTGCTGCCATTTGAGATTATTAGCTGATATGACTTTAACATTTATTTTTTGTTCACCAGTTCCTGGGTTGGTAAACAGATCAACTTGCAGACCAACTTCGCCAACTGCCTCTTCAATTGTAACTTCTTGTGAACCCTGAGATGTAACAAAAGTTTGTACAAGTGCGTCTGTAGTCTGTGTGTATAAACTTAAAGCGTAGCAAAGACTTTGCAGCTCTGCTGATTTTTCTAAAAAATTCTTTTTCAGTCCATTTCCTCCAGCGTGGAAGTAGGTTTTAATGGTATCTAAAGCAGCCTCTAAAACTGCGCACTGCTTTGGTGACAGATTCTTTTCAACTTCTTTAGAAATATCCATAACACCGCTTAGGGCATTCTTCACATCTGGTTTTCCAGCCATATGATTTTTAAATAATCTAGACATGTCTTCTATCTTAGCATTAGCAGCCAAATTTTTGGCGTTATCCGTTAAACTTTTGAACATCATACTTTTGTCCGTCATAGGTGGCAAGACCACTGTTTTCTCCAATATCCTCATAACTATTTTCCAAAGTTCCTTCAATAATCTCTTTAATACTGTTTTTTCACAAGATTCGGCATACAGAGTGAGACTACCGTCCAATAGATCCATTAATGGTCTCAATACTTCATCGGCTTCAGCAGTCACAGGTGTCTGACCGCTTTCCTTGACAGATAATAATAAGTCTCCAAGTTCTTTGACCGATACGGTTATTCGAGGTTCCAGACTTTTAGCAAACAGCATCGCTAGATCATCCAAGGCACTATTCAGTTGTGCTTGAAGCTCTTTCAGAATATTTGCCGCATCTTTTTCCAAATTTTCTCCACCCATGGATTCGAACATTTTTTCTAGTTGGACTCGAAGTTGTTGAATATTATTCATTAAAATACAAGCTATCCTTTCATCCTCTAAGTGACTAGGAAATTCTTTTTTAACAATATCTGCATATGCAATGAGAACTTTGACGATAGTTTTAGCGAATCGCTTCATATACCTCTTCCATATTTCTGGATCTGGGCATTCAAGTTTTGACACGACATCAAAACACTGGGTTAGCTGTGTAAACACATCAACAACAGATACACTAAATAATGCATGCTCACTGCTTTTTTGGAAGCTATCTTTTTTGTCTCTACTAAAGGCACCGTGTAGGTATTCCAAAGAAACGTCATCATTTTCATTAAGCCATTGCATTACAAAAGGTTCGAACCAAGCAGGATATTCAGGCACTTGACCCTTATATGGTGGCACATCTTGAACGTAATTAGTATACAACCATTTAACTTTAAAGTGAAGATTCATGTAAGCAGAAGACTTGCAGGATCGGCTTTGCTCGTGCTCGTCAAGGGCGTCTTTTACATCGATAGCGAGCAACGACCAGACCGTCGCGGCCGACAACTGTCCAATGTTAAGTTCTTGCGGAAATTGATTGAGAACTGGAGCGTAACTATTGCGATCCTCTTCAATGACGGAAACTATGAGCGCTATAAGTTTGTGCCAGAAATCGAGAGAAGCCGGCGAATTTTCTTCTCGGCGAGCTTCGTTTGGATCGACTTGAAACTCGCGACTGTACAAGTCGTAGCAGTTCTGATAAATAAACTGATAGGTCGATTTCAAGCAAGCAATCACACAGTCTTTTACAACGTTGCTGGCTCGAGGTGGAGACGTCAACTCTTGGACTTTCATACGGAAAAACGTTATGCTCGTTAAAAGATCGACCGTTGATTTTAGATCCATAAGCTTTTCTTGGCTCGAGGCGGGAAAATTATTTCGATACATGCAAAGGTCTATCCTTAAAGAATTGTGAAGCTGATCCAAAAGTTTGACAAATTTTTCTTTACCAAAATTGCTCGCGGCAAATCTGTCGCTCGCCGAAACCGCAGAGCTTGCCGTCGTGTGAGCGTAGTAGGCGTTTATATTAGCTAAAAGAGAGGACATCACCGCCGGGACTCCCGGGCATAAATATTTAGTCGATAAGCAGTGAAAGTGTGTCATAGCTTGATAAATGCTTTCGATACCGAATCGCATCGCAAACTCGTCCACGATCTCTTCGGCCGGAGGATCGAAGTAAACTTTCCAGGCATCGTCGCCCTTGGCTTGCGGCAGCTTCACCATACCGTCATTGTTCTCGCAGAGGCTGTGGAACAGATTCTCGTGCAGGCAAGTGTATTGCACGTGGTAAGGAGCCACCTTCTCCTCGCCCTTGATCTCGACGCTTATGTGCAGGCGAATGGCGCCCGAGACCGCGGACTTGTCGGTTCGTTTTTCCAAATTGTACCAGACGTCCATTTCACCGCTGAGCGTGCGAACTTCGATGATCGTTTGGCCAAGAAAGTCGTCGCTCTCCCGCGTCAACTTTTGCCGGAGCTTCGACTTCAGATCGTTATCCTCGTCCCAGACTCGTACTTTGATTCTGTCCGACGAGTTGTGGCACTCGAAGTAGAATTTTTCATTCCAGACAGGATTGAGCTCTTGCGGCATCGTTTTCGTCCTCTTCTTGACTTTGCCGACTTGCACGGTCACGTAGGGATCCGAGGTGCCGCTCTTGTCTTTGGCGATGAGGCCCTGGGCGCAGATGACCGTGATCGCGATCTTGCAGGACCACTTGCTCGTGCCTTCGAGCACCATCTGCTCGGCCTGCTCCAAGCTGTCTATGTGAGTTTCCGGATCGACGGAGAAGGTCGTGCGAATCAGTTCGAATATTTCCGGCTTATCGCGCTCTCTCTGCTTCATCCTCTCCTTCATCGCCGTGATGATGCTGTTGGCTTTGTCCTCCGCGCCGTGCTTCGAGCTCTTCTCGGCCGCCCGCTGCAGGCAATCGGCGTTCAGCAGATCCTTACACTTCTCGTGACACTTGACGCCGCACTCGACGCACCTGACGCCTTGCCGTGCGATGCCCCAGAGAAGACCCTCGCACTCGTAGCAATAGGTGGGCGAGGTCGCTGTCCACGTGATGAAGTTGTGCGGTGTCGTCGAAGAAATCGGATAGATCATAGCTTGCAAAGTCTTTTTGTAAACGTGCGTCTTCAGTTCTTCGTCGTTGAGCGTAGCCCGCGTTACCGTGGACAGGCCGGCGTTTCTTTTCGTCGCAGCCATCGTCTTCAAGACCAGTTCCGAAACAAGAGGCACCGATTTTCTGCGAGGCCGAATGTCCGGCATGCTGTCTATGTTGCTGTAAAACGTTATCTCCCCGGCGTGTCCATTGCCTCGTCCGGCCGAGTCTCCGCCCTGGCCACTGCCTGCGTTCAGCTGCATGATTATTTTGTTGTAAGCAACGTGCCACCGCTGCTTCGCCGTCATTTCGAATCGCTCTTTCATACCGCGATCCGACGGCGAGGTAGGTATACTAATTAAATCGTTTTCAATCGGCGGCTCAGGAGGACTTCTTGGCGGAGTATCCATCTGTACGCTTTCGTCCAGCGATACTTGCTTTTCAATGCTACCTCTTGGACTATCGGATATGGTTTCTATAAGCGAATCATCTCTGGATCCTCTTATCATTGCTTGCTCTCCTCTCTCATACCTCTCAAGTGTTTCATCTGTCATTTTGTAATCTCCATTTTCTGCACTCCCGAGTACAAGTTCTGTTTCGTCGATCGACTCTTGGTCATTAAAATATCCTCTTTGGTAACTTTCTGCTCTAGAAATTGGTTGTGGTGTAGTTATGTTTTGGCCATACACGCTTCCTCTTCGATCTTTGGCTTGGTAGGAATCCATTCTTTTGAGTTTATATTTGTTAAACCCATCAGACCCCGTTGAAAGGTACGAATCTTTCGCAGCTAAATCGGACTCATTTCTATTAGTTAAATCTGAATTATGATCAGAAGCATAAGACTCTTCTCTGACTAGCTTAGGTCGTTGCAAATTTTGCTGACTATGTTGACTATGATAACTATGTTGACTATGTTGCGATAACTCCGAATCTTTTCTCTTATATTCACTAGGTAACATTTCAGGAATGTCATTTTCGATATCATCTTGATATGATTCGGTTCGCATAAGACGTTTATTATTTACTGTAACATTATTTTTAGTATCTGCTGATGTGTCGACTAGATTTGTTGTGGTGGTGTGGTTAGGCATGTGGTTTACTGTTGAATCTTGTAAATTAATACGATTGTTAAAAGTATCACCAAAAGGTCCAGGTACAGAATTAGCATCATCTATTAATAGATAATCATTAGAAACACGTTCGATTTGATTATTTTCATCGGAACTTTTAGTACTTTGCAAATTATCAAATTCATGGTCTTTAGACTCATATAAACTTGAATCATAATGATCTGATGATATACTGTCTAACTTGCAAAGCTTTTTCTTCCTTTCAGAATCCATAGCCATAATATCTGGATCATTTTTCTGCAAAGATAAATAATTATTTTCATTACTAGTATAATCTTCTATTTGAGTTTTATTTTCCAAGTTAATATTTGAATATGTTGAAAGGTTTGAAGTATCTGTTTCACTAACGTTATGCATATTTTCAATAAGATTTTCATTTAATGGCTCATAGGTATTTGAAAATCGTTTGTTATAAGTTTGCTGTTGAATTCCATAACTATTATCAATCATATCAAGCTTATTGTTGTCATCATACAATAAACTTCCCCTATGATCCTGTGTTTCATCTATTTTTTTGTTGTCTGTATACATCTGTAACTCTTCTTGATGCAAATTTTGTATTGGTTCTTGATATGCATTTACAGTATCATCAATGCATTGATTATCATCTTGATTTATTCTGTAATGATTGTGCAATCTAGAATTATTAATACCATCTGTTCCTTCATAAAAATCTAATTCACTTGGTTTACTTGTATTTTGAGATTCACTAAACTGATATGGTTCATCTTCATATTGATTATTTGTTATTAGTCTGCTTTTGTGATCTTCTTCTTTCAATGATTTCTCTACAATATTCGACTCAAATTTATTTTCTTTCAATGGTTGATTACTAACAATGTCTGTATATTTATTTTGTTCATAAGACTGATCTAGTGTTGGTTGTAAGGGTTGATGAATATTATTTCGATTAAATTTTTCATTATCTAATATGTCTTGCATATTAACATCTTGAGAATTTTCACATATATTGCTACTGTAAGTCATAGTGTCTTGAGGATATGTAAAATATGAAGAAGAATAAGTATCAAGATTTTGTTGAAAATTTAAATTATACTGATCATAAGAATCATTACTAGTTGGGTAAACATTTTCATTAAAATTTTCTGATAATTCATCAGTTCTTTGAGTTTGTGAATTCAAACTTTGTTCATAAGACGATGGGTAACTAGTAGTGTGATCAATGTCCAAGATTATGCCAGAATTACTTTTTTTATTATAATTTTGTTCAAGTGATTTCTCGTTATTAAGATCAATGGGCAAATCATCTTGGGCGCAATAAAAATAATCCTCATTTTCATTAAAGTTAACTTTTACATCTAGAGCATCTTCTACAAGGTTTTTTGTACGTGGCAGTTGTCTACCTGGTATAGCTGGAAGTGAGGCAGGTTTCCGTCCTAAAACGACGTTGCTTGGTTTACATGGCGTTGGTGGCAGTCTTTTTCCTGTTCCTCCTGAACTTTGTGAATTTTGTTGAAAAGAACGAATTTGATCGCTGTGCTTATCTTTTTCACTATAGTTGTAAATGTTAATTCCGTAATCAGATTGCCCGGAGTATGGTACTTCATAGTTTGATGGGGGATTGATTGAAATTGTTTCTTGTTGAAAAGTTTCATTATTTCTCTTATTGTTGTCACTAAAATTACTTCCTCCATACCATTTTCCTCCACTATCCCACTGCCGGTCTTCGTCATCTTGTCCATAACTTTCATCCTCATAAGTGTATTCCGCAACACTCGAAAATTTTTCATAATCTATCCTATTTACATCAGTGCTGTTTGCTATTACAACTTCCATTTCATTGTTGTGACTATCAAAATGCAAGAATTCATCATAAAGTGTTGTCTGTCTTTCCAAAGATGGTTTTCTAAAAGTATCTCTTTGAATTGCATTTGTAGAAATGGAAGAAAATTTAGTGACATCATGATGTACACTTTTATCTAAATTTATTGTTTGATCACCATATCCACCATTGTACCACCCATCAAGACTATAGTTTTTGTGTAAATTTGGCCTACTATTGTAATAAAGAGGTTCAGAAGACTCCATATTCTGCTGAGTTAAGTAGTTTTGATCTGTAATTTCTGGCAAGTCATTATAACATAGACTTTCGCTATTTCTTGCATAATTATTCAATTGGTTGCGCTGTATTGTTAATCCCTGTTGATCATCATGCTCATAACTGTTTTCTCTAGATGCTTCCAAAGAATGGCGAGGAGTCAACAATTGGTTTGCATAAGTTCGATATTGTGCTACAGAACTATTAGCTCCTTGTCCATCAATTGGAAAATTAAAATCTGATGTATAATCTGAATCTTCTGAATAACCTGAATGTGCATTATTGAATATCATTTGTCGCCGCGATTGTTCAACTCTTTCCCCTTGATCCATTGCAGTGTTTAACATTTCTAATTTACGTTGCAGGTCACTAGTTTCAGTAGCATCGGAATCGAATGGATATTCAAAACGATAGTCCAAAAGAAGACAATGACCAGATGGAGTTTTGGTACCCACTACTTCATTATTTGACATTTCTAATTCAGAATCAAGACTAATCCATTGTCCGGAACCAATTTCATTGGAAAAAGGTATTTCTTGTAAAGGAATATAATGATAGCCTAAACAACTATCCCACAACATGCCTTTGCTCCACACTTCAACAAGCAATCCAGCATTTATATCATTTGTTTCAAAAAAATATTCTTGTTCCCAGCACGGATTAGCTCCTTTAACTACTACGGTTGTTGATTTAACATTCTGCAATTTTAACGTTACATAAGAGTTCATCTGATCTGCTTGTACACCTGCATATCTCGCCTTCTTCACAGTGACACTTAATACAGACATTGTGGATGATTTATAAAGTAAATACTTAGTTTATTTCTTTAGCAACCTTGCACTCACCCTGCAATTCAGAAAAATATTAATATTATAAAAAGCTTGCATTTAAAAAATAATAGCAATTTATAAAAAGTGAGATAAAAGAGAAAAATAGGTCATTGTGCTAAGAAACCTTTAACTGTATTGTGCAGCCAGCAGCAACTGATTTGCAGTTTTGACAGGATATAATCTAAGCATTATAGTGGCAGTGATGTCATCTCTATTAAATTAGCAAAGTATTTACAATTTGTATACAATGTAAAACTACTGAGCATGCGGTGACATATCCAGCTATTACAACATTCTCAGAGTAGTTTAAAACAACTTTAGGAAATATCTGGATCCATTTACGAAAATTCACTCCGTTAGAGACTGGATATGTTATTATTGTTACGAAAAGTATTAGAGGAATGATAAAAATGCTTCATTATCATTATCTGGATTATCCACAAGCGGGCCTCTCGTCTAGCAAGTGCACCTTCACGTTCCTCATTTTTCGTATCTCCTGGTCAACCAGAGGAGGCGTGACGCCCAGAGTGCCCCGGAGTGCTCACACTATTTGGTCCAGGTGAAGGCCGGTATTGATTTCTATCCGGGATTAGAAGCCGGAGGGGTAGTAGATAGTGGTGGAAAAGGGCGGCGAGGAGGCGGGGGCGGTGATGGCGCCTGCGCACAGCTGGCTGCTGCTGCTGCTGCGCTCTACCCCTCCTTCCCCTTCCAGCCTAGTTTGTTTTTTCTCCTCTCGCAGCGGCTGCACTCGCTCTGAGCTCTGACTGAGCTGCAGACTAATGCGCGGCGGCCAATGAGGGAGCCACGCCAGCTCGCGAGCTGCTCGCGCATCCTCGAACACGCACACAAACAACCGCCCCTTGCACCTACACACTCGGATTGAGAAAGTAGTGGTGCGCGCGCTTCGTGCTGCGGATTTTATTCAGCGAGTAGCCAAGAATTAGAAGCGGCAGCGGCGGAAGATTGTCGAGGAAGCCGAGCTCGAGCGTCATCCACACGAAGGAAGAAGTTTTCTCCAAGGATGCAAGTCGCTCAGCTTTCCTCCGGAGCCGTGCAGTGTACCTGGATCAACCGAGCCACAACCACGGCCAGGTGTATACGCGCGGATGAGGCACAAATCTAGAAAGACGCTCCCTCCTCCGTCACTGGATTATAAGTATATATTCTGTCAAGGTTCTTTCTCCTGTACCTGGGAGAAAAGACGGGCTCGTCACTGGACCAGCCAGCCAGTGAACACCGTTTTAGGACCACCTTACGACCGATTCCTGCGACTCTTCAACGCCAAAGAACTTGTGCATTATCTCGGAGTTCTAACCTGGACGTAAAACGCGTCCCCCTGACGTTTTGCTGGCTCAGGGATTCTCTCTCCAATCTCTGTTTCTACTACGGCTCTTCAGAGAGCAGAAAAATTACTAGTAGATTTCCGTTAGAATCTCTCCGTTTGATGAAGTAGATATACGCTTGCTCCAAGACATCTTGGCATTAGACTTTACAACTTCTAGTTTAAGCGATTTGTGGAACAAATCGCCGGGCTCGAAGCCCTTGTGGTTGGTGCTAGAAAATGCAAAGGACGAAGCACGTTAATTTAGGTTTGGCTGTGTCGTGGCATGATCTCTTAACAAGTACATCAAAAAATCGTCAGACTCGTAGGTTAAGGTGTATTGTTGATATTTACTTTTAAGTGAAACGCTGTTGTATACATTTTTTTCCTATATGAATTGCGTTTTTCGTATAATCAAAAATAGAATTTATTTGTACAAAGTTTTCATAGACAAATAAAAAATTCAAGAAAATGAGTGCAAGTAATAGCAATACAGAAGGTGGACAGGAAAAGCCTGCACCTGAATCTACTTTGCAAGCTATTCCTCAGAATTTGACCACTATTCAAAACTTACAGACTGTGCAAGGTATACAAAATGTCCAAACTACCGTATCAACTAACATTCAAACCATTCAGACTGCTCAAGCAGTTACGGGCCAAACTGCTACCTTAGTGGGTAAATCTGTATCGGTTGAATTTAATCCAAAACTTATTATGAAACCAACTATTTCTTCAAATATAAGTGGACCAGATGGCAACAAAATAACAAGCACAGTATGTTTTCTTTTATTTTTAATAACATTTATATTAATTTTTTCAAGTATAGATTGCCAATTAATTTTTTTTACAGTTTTGTCCTGTTGGTTCTACTGTCAGAATTATTGCACCAAGTATGTTAAGTACTATAGACCGTCAGTCTCAATCTCAAGTTCAACAGGCTTCACAACAAACCCAAATTGTGACTAGTATTCCATCTACGTATCATGTACCTCGTGGACCTGCAGCTGTTGCAAGTATTTCTACTCCACGATCTACTGTTGCAACTCCGCTTGTTCGGGCCATTAATACAGGACAAACAATTCCTATTTCTAGAGCTGGGTAAATAAGATGTATTTAAATCTTTGAATAATTTTAATTAAAATTTGTATTATTTCACAATTAAATGTTTAAACATCTTAGAAATTTATAATTTTTGCTACAGTTTACAAATTATAATAGAACTATTTTAACTGACATTATTAAAATGACCGAAACTGTTAAATAATTTATTTTTTATTTTTCAAACTTAGTTATTAATATTAATATTGCGCATTTATGCATGTATGTGCTCATATATGTCCAGTAATTCATCAGCAAGTGGTAAGCCTCGTGCTTCTGTAGCAGTTGCTAATAGTTCTCTACCAACTACTTCAAGAGTGACAGATGCTTCTACACATAGTAGCGCTGCAGATTTTGGTAAAACTGTTACCATTTGCAAATCTCGGTAATTAAATCATTTTATTTTTACTTTTTTTGTCTTTACTCTATAACTTATTCTGTATATGGATGCTTTATTTATTTAATTTTTTTCATTAAATTCAATTAAATCTTTATGAATATTCATGTTGTATTATGTGTATATGTGTGTGTGTGCGTGCTATGTAGAAATTCACAGGAGCATGGAACTGCAGATGTTGCTAGGACAGTTAGAGATATTGCTAAAATACCACTTAAAAAACGGTTTAATGTTTCTTGGTAAATAAAAATTTTTAATATTCATAATTACATTATCATGAACATTTTCTGAAACAGTACGTAGCATTTATAATTAAATAAATGCACTTTTAAGGCTTCTTTTGAAAATTACTGCAGTAATATTTCAAGAAATGATGTTCAAAAAGTATGTATATAATCTAATATAAGTTAGATATGTAAAATAAAACGTTAAAGCAGTAATTATAACTATTGAATACTTAAAAAATTTAAATAATATTCATTGTAACTATAACATAACAGAAAAACATAAAAATGACTAAAAACTCATGAAAATCTTTGGCTTGTCCAACCAAAGTGTTTGAAGCACTAGTCAAACAATGTCATCATGTTTTTTGTGCACTCAAACTAAAATTTTTTCCACTTAATTTATGATATATCATTATATTCATCACTTTGTGTTGTTTTCAGTGTTACTACAACGACAATTGCCAATACACAATGGCAATCAAAAAATACTCCGGTTGTCTACGCCCAACCCCAGCGAGGACATGCAGTTCCCGTGGCCAATCGAACTGTCGTACGGCCTGTTGCCACAACGGTTTACACAAGTCAGCAGCAGTCGCAACCTCAGCAGCAACAACAGCAAACATCGGTACAGCAACAACAGCCTCAACAGCAAGCCCAACCGCAGCAGGCTCAAGTGCAGTCGCAGCAAGCGCAAACACGCCTTGTAAATCAAAATCCCGGAGGCGTAGTTAGGCCAATGCCGGCGCAAGTTGTAACGCCGACCTCATCTCGACTCATAGCACCGGTACTTCAGGCCCAGGCTAGCAACATTACGAGGATACCTGTACCTACAAGACCACCTACACCTCAGGTGGTCATGAGTATGCCACAGGCCTCACAAGCTACTGGTAGACCTATTACTCAAATACAAGTGAGTGCTTTGAAAAAGGTGAGCTGTCACAGCTCTTATTTATTAATAATATTGAATACAATATTCTCAAACTAATATTCAAATAAATTATCTTAAACGTGATTTTAACAACTCGATTCTTGTATGTTTCATCTTAATTATTTGTTCTTGTTTCTTTAAATACTTGTAATTTTAAAAGTGACTTTTACTTAGTTGAATTTATTTTATTAGATTATAAACGTTTTTTTAAATTTCAGCCAAATCAAACGAATAGAACGATAAGTACGGCTCCTATTAACCGGGCTGCTGTAACGACTCCAGTAATAGGAGCTCCAAATAGAGTATCTACCGTAACTTCTGTACAAACAACCGTTGGACGTCAATTAACGATTAACACTGCCGCGGGTGCAACTCCCGGATCCGTCAGTCGCCTTGTCATTCCACAAACGGCGGTAAGGAAAGCATAACGCATTTAAAGCACAAAAATAATACCAGTGAACGATAATTTTATTTTAAATGCAGATTCAACAAGTCCAGCAACAACAACCTCAGCAGCAACCACAGCCTGGAGCAACGCGTGTTATGCAGACAGTCACACCCTTAGCAAATTTTGGCCAGGTATCGCGAGTTATTGCGACGACATCGACCAATGCTGGAGTCGCAGCAAATGTAACTCGCGTCGCGCAGACCGGGCCAACTTCTGTGACACGAATTACAGGCATGTCGTTGCATTCGTTGCCAGCTGCACTCACACCGGCTCGGGGTGCAACACCGATAAAAGTCACAACACAAGCACCCGGCAACATTCAGACTGTACAACTTAAACAAGCGACTTCGACATTGCAACCACAACCACCTCAGCCACCTCAGTCCCAACAGCAGCCACCGCAGCCTCAGTCACAAACAGGACCGACTATCCAAAGGACGATTAGCGCTAATGCTAATATAGCACCACCTACTAGCGTTGTTACAAGTCAGCAGCCACCTGCTCAACTACAAGGGCAATATTTACATACTGCAACTCACTCGACGACTTATTATTCGATTGATGCGTCAGGTAAGCTATTTAGCAATTATCGTCAAAAAAGAATTTTTTTTTTGTTCTATTTTTTAAAAACAAATTTTGAAAACAATATTATAAATTGAAATTTTAGGAACGTATTCACAATATCGTCCTGCTACTATGCAGCCAGTAAGGTTGCTTGTAGAGCAAGGATTTGAAGAACCTCTTGGTAAACCTAATGCCTCTCCTAGACCTAGCATACTAAGAAAACGAGACGTCGATAGTTCTCCTGGAAAAGGTACTAGAGTAACTTTTTACTTTATTCGAATTAAAAATTTTAAAAAATTACAAACTGAAAAATCAATTATTTTATAAAAATAACTGCAATTTTTTTACAGGTATAGCAAAAAATTTGGTACCCGTATTAGCTGCCTTACCAGCTTTATCTACATCTAGTCCACCGGGCTCACCGAAAGGTGATCGAGAAGGTGGTGGCAATCACAGCTCAGGCTCAACTACGGTATCGGCTACGTCATCACCAGGCCTTGATGAAGAACCAGAGCAGTCGAGAATTCCTATCAATACAACGGTCGAAATGTCACCACGTAAAAAACCGCGCAAACAACAGCTCACGGGAGTTGAACTAACGGAACCTCGATGCACCGACGAAGAAATGCAATTTATTGAAGAAAAGATCAAAAAAGAAGTTAAAGAGGAACCAAGAGATAAATATGGAGAAAGGAAATATAATCTAAATCAACCTGAAATCAAACCTACGCAGACAACGCCTGTAAAATCTAAGCCATCTCTTTGTATGATAGGTAAATTGATTGTGATATTAAATTGCACTGTTTAAACATTCTGATGAGTCTTAAGCTTTTTTATTTATTTAACTGTTTTAATTATTTTATTTTAGGAACATCGTGGAAAAATCAATACGGAGGTAGGTTACATCACTATAAACGGCCAAGTGACGTAAAACCTCGGGATGATAAGACAAAGTCCATGGGTGAAATATCACAACAAAAGCAAGTATTGCAAAAAGTTGATGGCTGGAAACTTTTCCATCTTAAAACACAATTAGATGAACTTTCTGACGTTGAAAAAGCGGTATAGTGTTATTTTTCAAATATATTTACTTGCTCTTTTGATTCAGGAATAATCAAAATTTATTATTTTTGTTTAGGTTCATAAAAAATTAAAGACAATTATGACAGGAATGGAACCTTTAAGAGGGAAAAATAAACAAGACGATGCTATTTTAGAAAACATAAATGAACTTCTTAAAGGAAATATGCAGCGTCACAGCCTAGTAAGTGAAGGACTTATTGAATCTAGAGAACAGCTCTTTTCAATGCACAATAAACACAAACCTTATGTGCGAGATCTATTACAACGTAATAGTAATAAACGAGTGCAAAAAAAAAGAGACAAATAAATATTTATTAGTGTGTAATACTAATATAAGTTGAAAAAAAGACTATAAATAAAAATACATGCGGTTTTTTAAAAATACATTATTTTTATGAAAAATAATAATGAAAAAAATTAAAAAAAAATTTTTAGACTTAAATAATTCTTTAACATTTGTGTATATTTGTTAACAAAGCTGTAATAATAAATGTTTATTTGATATAAATATACTATGTACAAAATAATGGTAAATAAGATAAACATAAACTTTTACTTCTGCATTTTATTTATTTTTAATTGGCATTGAAGAATACGTATAAATATTTAATTCATAATAAAATTAAATAAGTTATTATCAAATTAGACTACTGAGTGTCAAATAGGATAAAATTAATTAGCCAACTTTTTATGACATTCATAAAAAATACTATGAGTCTGAAAATATTAAACTCACGAGAAAAAAGTTAATTTTTTCGCTGCGTGGAAAGTATTTTACATTCTATGTACATTGATGAGCATTTCACAGGGAACGTTGTTTTACAATGCCACATCAATCACACATTTGTACAAAGTTTAACTCGTGCTTTCTATTAATCATTTGCAACTTTTTACAATTTGAATTAATAAATGCTTAAAACAGATTTTACAAAGTATCATGATTGATTTTTACTAAGTTATTTTCTTATAAACGTTGGGCAAAATATGAATTGCTTTATCTTTTATTTATTTTTTTTTTTGAATCATTTTCACAAAACTTATTGCATATCAAAAAGAAAATTGTATTTTATTTATTTTTTATTAATTAGTTTTTTTTTTACTTTTTTTATGGAAGTTTTTCATTGACGGCTTAAAAATATATGCCTCACGTTTATTCACAAGTTTTACTCATACATAAGAATTTATATAGTCATACATACTTCAATGGTACATATATTATTGCCTTTTTTGAAGAAATATACACATTTTTTCAAATCTGATACTTTTTTCTCATAGGTACTTTGCTGACGCAATATTATTTACGTAAAAATCAATCATTTTTTTTCTCATAGGTACTTTGCTGACGCAATATTATTTACGTAAAAATCAATCATTTTTCTTGAATCTTAGAATGTTTTTATCAAAAATTTAACAAAATTAATTAAAATTAATGAATTTAAAAAGTGTAAAAGTTATTTTATTATTACTAAAGTATTCGGTTTTAAGTATTTAATATTGTGCAGAATAATTTTTCTTAATATTATGCCATCACATTTTATTTCCCAATATAGTAAAAGTATCACGAGCATTTTCATTGTCATAGAGCAATTATTGTATTGCTTCAAATAATATTAGACATTATTTAATTAGATAAATTAAATCGTATAAATATATATGAGTAGATAGATTTTAAAATTTAATATGTGCAAAATGCAGTAAATTATTTTTCTATTTTTCATAGTAAAAATTGTATATAAAGTATGTAAGTCTTGATCTTTAAAAATCGTATCATTTTTTAACGTTACATAGTGTGTCCAACGATAAAATATGAAACTAAGAAACAATGCTTGGAACAAAAAGCTACATTTTTAACAAAAAATTTTTTTTTTTTAAATCAAGACTTATTGGTGTATGTTTTTAGTACTTATATCCAGACTTTTATAACTTTTGCTGTGAACAAAATTATGAACATTGTAAATACGTAAAAATAGCATTCGTGTATAAATATACATGTACAAAGAAAAAACGCATTATATAAGAATTATAAATTCTTAAAAATTTATAAGGTTATAAACTTTTTGTGGTAACAATGTAACAATCAATTAATACATTAAAAAATCCATCTCTAATAACATATCATAGATTTATTTATTGCTGCAACTGCGGCATTTTTACTTTTTCGGTAACTTTGATTATAGAATTGACTTCACTTTTCCCTTCATTAAATAAGGAACTATATTACGATGACTCTTTGAAAATAAAAAATAAGCTAAAACTTTATTTACAATGCTATTGTCGCGTTTTTAAGTAAAAGATTTTTAACAATTTATTTTCTTCTATTTTTATTCTTAGATCAAGCAAAGAAAAAAAGTGACTTTTTGGTCCCTGAACCCGAATAATTTTTTATACGTTTAGTGTAATTAATTTAGGTTTTATAAATGTCAAGGTATAGTTTCGCTGAAAAATTTTAAAAAATTGATGGCAAATTTTTCATTTGTCATTCAAATAATTATATACTTTTTTTGTTCAATTAATGATAAAACTAAAATCGATTCTAATCAACTTTAGTGATTTTATACTTTCGAAAAGAATAATTAAAAATTATTGAATTAAATTTATTTAAACGGAATCAAATAATATAAACTACTTTGAATATTTTTTTAAACTTTTCGATAATGGAACGTTTAGTATTATAGCAGTCCTTGCGCCAAAATACAATTTTTTTTATTTCATCAATTCTACATTCAAATTGATAAACGTTGATAAAAAAAATATCTGTAAATTTAAGGCACATCATAGGAAAAATTTTATCGAAGAATGTAAATTTAATTATAAGATGTTATTTATAATTAGATAGTATATTTCAAATTATTTGTGTTATTAAAGTTTGCGTAATCGCGAAAACATTTTTTTTCTGATATCTATGTTGATTAAAATCCACGTAAGGACTACTCAAATAAGACTACTTAAAACATTACTGATCAAAACAACGAAACTACTCCAGTGTTAATTTGTAATTTAATTGCCACGAAATCGCATCGCTTAGAAAAAATCTAAAGTACAACACTGTGAATGTACTTAAGGTTCAGGAATAAAAATTACGCTTTGAGTGTTACGTGTTTAAGCTAATAGCTGAATTTTACATTTTTTTTTTCGTTTTTCCAAGTTTTTATAGTGAATCGATGCACGTTTAATATTTAATAAATCTATGTACACATCCTCTACGCGCTATAGACACAAGTTGAGTCGCTTAATTAATTCGATTCGTCAGGTATGTAGGCTTATCACCTGAGATTTTAAAAACGCACGAGCTTTAATTCCGATACTTAGCAATTCATTATATGAAGATTCGCTATAGTTACTGCATTATCTATATTTTGTACATTGCGTATAAGAGGGAAATGCTTAAAAAAAGAAAAAAGGAAAAATTAATTTACAAAGTATGCTCGTAAGCGATAAGTTATAAAACTTTTGCCCGAACTATAGGTATATAATAAGGCCATGTAAGGCGTGTGAAAGGCATCGCCGGCTTTAATGCCTATAAACTTTGTCGACCTTAACTCTAGATTATAGAAACTTTCTACGACTAAATTATCGCAGACATAGCAATCCCCTATGCTTATCATCGAATTTCTAAGGCTCAAGTATAGACATTTCATTTTCCGATATAAATCACGTTACGCCAGTGTTTTTACTTAAAAAGTGACGCGTAATTAGAAAACTAATAAACATTGAAAAAAGAAAAAGAAGAAGAAGAAGACAAAAGTAAAAAAAACCGACTTGGTCAATTTTTTTTTTCTTATTTTCGGTGCAATACAGAATTTCGCCTACAATTTAAACATAAGCTGCTATAATTTCATCGTGCAACTCTTCAAAACAACGAACTTGTGAATATCGATATTCTGTACACGTATAGGTCGCAGCAATGACGAGGAAAGACAAACATAATAAAAAGTATATAGAATAATCACAAAGGTTGTCGCGTGAGTGTTAGGTTTGTTATTGAATTGACTTACACGTTGGAGATTTGAAATTGTTGAAAAGAATGTGTTTAAACTATACAGTTCGTAAATGTTTCAGTATTTTATTTAAAAATTAAAAAAAAAAAGATGAATTTTTATAACGAATATATCAAAGTAGAAGGTGTGTATGTCTAAATTTGTAGACACTTTGAATCATCCAGTTTAAGATTGCTAATTGTCTTAAAATTTATCGTGCTATGCTAAAAATATTGTTGCTATATTCATTGGTTCATAAGACCGAGTTATTCATATATATTTATTTTTTTCAAACTAGCCAGTTAGTCTTCTCTCATCATTTCTGCGTCTTATTTTACAATTGGCATTTAACGTTCTTCTCCTTTCCAGCTACCCCATCCCCACTTTCTCTCTAAGAATCAGCATGAACGGTCCTACCCTGCATTTGAGAAGATGAAGAGTAAGTCCAAAAAGCCACGACAAACAGATTCACATTGAAAAAACGAGAAAGTGAAATTTTGTAATTCGCGCCGTCGAAAGACGTAAAACAAGTATTATCGAAGGAAAAAAAAGAAATCTACAGCAAGGTGGAGAAGTGAAGTAGGATTGCCATATCGTATGTAATATACCTATACCTTATATATAAAAACATAAAATATATGTATGATATTTATATCTCAAGATCGCTTCTGGGCCCACTTCATGTCGTCGGCTCGAGGCTTGCAGCCGATCAGCCTCTCGATCAAGAACTCCAAAGCCTGCCAGAAGCGCAGCTTCTCCAACGGCCAGTTGAGCCAGCCGGTCGTTATGCAGAAGTAGGTCTCGTGGGGGGCGACGTGGTGCACGCGATGATGTCGCCGGGGCAGGATTATCCGGTGCTCCTGCAGCCAGACGACCGAGGCCGGCAAGCCGAAGTAGGTGTGAGACCACTTGTGAATCTGCAAGTATACCATCGCCGACATCGCACGATGAGTTATTTACGCATATTATTACGAGAAGGGTTCGTTGGAGGTGAGGAAGAGAACCAGCTGTTGAGCAAGGCTTACTTGGTTAGTCAGTGCCACGAAAATCGTCAGCTGGTACCAGAAGCAGATCCAGAAGAACCTCCTCTGGATTTCCGTCTCCGGCAGGTAAACGAAATCGTAGAGGAGCTTGCAGAGTACCGGTATGGTAACTGCGAACGTGTCACCGTTCGTCTCGATGAAATCGTGCCTGGTTATGCTCGTTGGATCGATGTGGTGTTCGCGAAATGGACGGAGAAAGTTCTGCAAGAGTGATTATATATTATATACTTATACAATATATATATTTTATCAGTACAATTGTGTATTTGTAAAAGCATGGCGTTAAACTAATTTTTAGCTTCAAAACAAAGTTGTAAGTTGAAATTGTACGTATATATATATACCTTTCCGATGATCGGCAGCTCGATAGAGCCCCAGGTATCGGCGGCCCAATGAGCAAAGCCGGAAATAAAATCGGCGGTCAAAATACCAAAGAACGCCGCTATGATTATTTCGCTCAAGTTATCCAGTCTTATTCGTATGAGAATGAAGAGTATGTTTAGGGACATAAGCGTAATGCAAACGTAAACGCAGACAACCTCCTGCTTCCTCTTGCCTGTTAACAAAATTATAATGTAATAAAGTACCCATCGTCACATCTTCAGGTAAATTGATTATTTTTTATACGTATTTATCAACTACTAACTCACCGCCACTGTAAAGACTCGCGAGTTCCTGAGCACCTTTGTGATTCGGGCCCCACCTGGGCAGCGACCTGTCCTCCGAGGAGCTGGGCACGACCGAATTAGCATTTGGGTCGTCCTCGAGCATCGAGTTCTCGTAAATTTGACGCTCGGTTTTGACAGGCGCCAGGAAGGTCGAGGCCATCGTGCAGGCCGCGGACGCGGCCTGGCCCAAATGTGGCATCGCCGACGCTTCCATAATTTCTTCTTAAAAGATTCTATAAAGTTTTACTTATTTGTTTAAGCGCTGATCAACAGCAGGAGCAGCAGCAGCATCAGGAACTTGAAATCCTTCGAATTCACATGGATAAAGACAAGCTTTGCTGCTGCTGATGATTATTGACGCGATGATTGCCGAGGAGTATTCTCGTGTACTCCTCCATTCGGCGATGTTAGCGATACACGCTTTTATATCACTCCGAATTTTTACGTTTACAGATACGGACTCTTACGAGTATTATTTGGTATTATCGTAAAAATAATAATGTAGACTCGCAGGCTTAGAACTAGCCACGAGCTTATAAAATCTTGAGCTCCCGGTTATTACTTCCGGCACTGTTCTTAATAGTAATAATAATAATAAAGAAGCAGGGTAGTAGGAGCATGGTAGGAGCAGCGACCGCAGCAACAGCATCTGCATTGGACCGGATCTCTTCATAGCGCCCAAATAATAATAAGCAGTAACTTTTGTCGTCGTCGTCGTCGTCGTCGTTGTCGTTGCCGTCTCTGGCATTTGTTAAGATTTATACTGCTGCTACTGCATCAATCAAAATTGCTAAGCATTGACGTGATACTTCATCTTCTTCTTCTCCTTCTTCTTCTTCTTCTTCTTCTCGGACTACATCAACGACACTTCCAAGCATAATTCCTATTATATATCCTGCTGCCTCTATTGCCTTTTCTTGCCTTATTGCAATTATATCTGAAATGAAAAAATTGTCATTCGTGATTGATGGGTAGAGCTACTTGTTGTTTGCTTTTTTAATTGAGGTAGATTTGAAAATTGCCGCGCTTGAAAAAGTGTTAGTGTGGGAGGGTTAATTCTTCAGAGAGCCTGCGTTGATAAGCGACACATGCGCGCGGGCTGTCTCTGCCTCCTCTGCCTCTGCATCCTCGCCACCCTCTTTTCGAATGTATATACAACGCCAGTTATAACCGGTTTGGCGGTTCGTTCACCTTCTAAATTGCACAATGGACGCAGGCAAGTTGAAACTGGATTATAAAGTTCAGTTTTGTAAATGGACTCACCGCCGCTATACTGATTCGACAATTTAGCAAAATTTTCTTATACGTAACACTATAAGTACTTGTATGGTCTTAAGAGAAACGAGTTATTGCAGCTTAAACAATAAAAATCTCTTTGCTACTTCTCAAGTCAAATATTTATTAAACATAAAATTTATTACTGCTACACCTACATCCTGTTGAACGTCAGTTGTACGCGAGATCATTTAAAATTTAACGATTCTCCAACTTTTACATTCAGCTTCCGAAGCTTTAAAAATTTACAATGTTCGCTGAACTCCCCCCCCCCCCTCTTTTTTTTAATCATTCATACAAGAATGCTCGGAAAAAGGCAGGGTCTTCAAGATTGACACACGGGCAAATTGAAAAGCAAAAAAACTTTATTCCTTTTGTTTAACCTTATGTGTTGCAAAATGCTTATCTAAATAAATAGATAAATTTTAACTCCTACTAGTATTTGGAATTTTACAAACTACTAAGCAGAAATGTTGATATAATATATAGGTATGCATATATATTATCTATATACATATCTAAAAGGGGACTGACCCGCGCGACTGCAGGCGCAATCTTATGCCATCATATAAGTACAGGTATACGGAATCTTAAACGCAAGTGCAGCTATTTTTATATGTATAGTCATAAGTATAGAATTATCATTTCACGCAATGTATATTACCACTCAATTTTCATTTCCAAAAAAACTATTAGTCACGTTTTTACACAATGTCGTCACTATTTTAATAATTCACATTCACATTTTCCCCACAAAATTCCAAAGATGCGATGTATTAAGAGAGTCGAATTAAAGCACGTTTATAAGTTATATATGCACTAAATTTTTTCACAGCACGTATACTTAACTATACAGCAATAGCACAACACAGCTGCAACGCTTCTGCATGCGATGAGCGATGATTAAAGAATGTCGAGGACGAAAAATAGTCGTCTGCTCCGGAGCTTCGCAGAAGCAGAAACAAAGATATACCTATATATGTATATATACACCAAACGATGATAAAAGAGTTGACCGAGCCGTTTCTTCTATGGCATTATATTATAAGGTAGCTTTAATTTTTTTCAAGCGCAAAAACCGATCTGATTATCAGGGTCTCGCGGTGGATGACACCTGCCGTGTGTCTGCGCTCTCACGAGCACATTATAAAATATATATAAGCTGGGCCGGTTGCATAAACTTCAAGAATATATATAACACAGCATACACACCTAGGTGTGTGCACGAGTGTGTGTGTGTCTGTGTATCAGTATATATAAATACGGCACTCAACTCAGCGGAAAATCGCGAGCTTACAGGTATGAGTATATACACATCACTTACACAGATTCTTATAACTCTTCGTGTGTCTTCGGTCTTTCGGAACCAACTGTAACTATATATAGGATATGACTGTACTCTATATAAGTAGGCCTACTGGCGCAATGTAAGCAGTGCAGAGAGTAAGAGTAGCAGAATCAGAGTTAAAGAGAGAGAGAGAGAGAGAGAGAGAG